>JAHWFP010122538.1:11807-25436 GCA_023313725.1 Lithobius niger
GGGGGCAGTGCTACTAAAAAAAACTTTGAATAACCAGTTAGGGGGGTCTTGGGGAGCACTATAAGCTCCCCCGGTGAGGTCTAGCGAGCTCTGAAATTTAACACATTTTAGACATTTTTTGGGCCCATAGAGCAAGTATTAAGCAAGTTTGTTTGTTTATTTTTTTGGGGGGGGAGGGGGTGGGGTGGGAGGTGGGCAATAGAGCAACTTTTCAACATCTTCATCAGCATTTTTATTTCGAATTTTGAGCTTGTAACTTACGGGCCTACATGACAATAAAATACTCATGACAAAAATATCATTAAAAAATCACTAAGAAAAAACAAGTTTGACCTGTGACATGGTGAGCCAGACTCTCCTGGGGGGTGGGGGAGCACGTGCACATGATCCCCTCCACTCCATGTATACACCTGTGCTGTGTGACGCCACACTACGTTTTCTTGCACTACGAGTACAAAACCATGTGGATATTACGTTTGTGGACTCCACACAGTTACTGTCAGAGTATACGAGTGGTATATTTACGTGTTTTTTTTACACTCGAAGTGGAAGGAAACGTGCCCCCGTGCAGATAAGGTTCCTGCAAACATAATGAGGAACAAACTATATTGTATCACAAACGGACAAACCACAGACAAACGACACAAAATCCAATATCACTTCGCTTCCCTCGCTCAGCCAATGATTCCTGTCGAAATGGGCGAATTAACACGCACTAAGGCCCGCCCGCGCACTGAGCAACTTGGCCGCGCGGCCAGGTTGCTGCATCCAATGAGAATGCTTACCGTTTATGTTAAACCACGCACTAGTAATTTTCATTGGTTGCAGCTAACCTGGCCGCGCGGCGAAGTCGCTCAGTGCGCGGGCGACTTAATGCGTTGCCCGTCACGATTCGACGACAGCATTAACGTCCGTCCTATCCAGATAAAATTTATATGAGCTCAGCGACCACCAGACGTTTGTGACTTTTACGGCTAAAGCAGTTTTGATGTTTTCATTAATCTGGTTTGGGAGTTCACGGAAAGGAGGTCGGCATCTGTATTTACTCACTCAACTTTTGTTTACTAAAAGTTTTCTAAACGCATAAGATTATTACGCCCGAACGACGCTCCCTCTGTAGTCAGATTTTGCGCACGTTGAAGCGAGCAGCGAGCTGGGAGAAATTTGATTTCTATAAATCTTTTGACAAAAAGCATGTATCCACCAAAGCTTCCTCTTTGTGCCAAAGGTTCCGTTCGTTCAACCAGACCTTCTAACCCGTCATTAAAAACGTCTCCAAAGGCCACGCACGTTTGATATTTTTGGTTTCTGACATCAATTAAATTGAAAAAGACATTATTTTCCACTTTAAAATTTCATTAAGTCCGTTTCATGGAACTTAACTTCAAACAAGAAGAGACGGGCGGAAATTGAAACACTCTAATTTCGTCCAGATATTAAATAATATTACGAAAAAGAAAGTTCTACGTTTGGGTTTGGGAATAGTCAAGTTTAGAAGGGACAGATATCGAAATTAGACGTTTAAGTTTGGTGGTTTGAGGATTGTTATCTACATTTCCATACGTTTGCCGCCAAGCTTTTAAGACAAAGCGCTAAAGGATGCGTCGTTGCATGAAGGCATTTTTCGCCGGCTAATAATGTTACTTTCTTGCTGAAATCTGTTCTACGCACGGGTGATGTTGGATGCACCGTTAGAAAAATTGGTGTGGACAGGTTATCTTTCGTGTGTCGGTGCGGCGTCTGTTTCTTTGATAAACGTTTCGTCTGGTTATGCTTATTGAACACTCATGATGTCAATCTTATAAGGCTAATTTTTTTCGCTCTGCTCAATCAATCAGCGCGTCCTGTGACTCAAACCTCCCCCCCCCCCCCCCCACAATGCTATTGATCTCCCCTTGCTAAGTAGCCCCCTTTCTAATGATCACTTCATTATTCTATTTTCATGATCATGTTCCTGCTGGCTTTGTCTGGGCGAGGCAGAAAGTAAATCGCCAGCCATGCCTCATTAGTGTGTTTTTTTTTTTTTTCATTTGCAGAGGTCTCTTAGTTGCCAAGAACGGATTCAAGGAAGGAGAGCCCACCAAGGCAAATAAACTAGGAAAAATTGCCGAAATAGTTAAAAAAAACTTAGTTAAATCATGGCAAAAATGCACGAAAATGTAGAAAATTCATCCTGCGGCCCAAGACTTCGTTTGGTGCTGACCACTTTTCAAGGTATCGTAGGGCCTTACGGCTTCGTCGGGCAGACGACCAGGAGCGGTTAGCGCTCGCTATAAAACCCTTTGAACCCTTTGTAAGGTATCAATGATAAGCGTCGTTTAATGTGATTGTTAACGCGATTGTTAGCTTCTTAAAAATATCCCTTCTCCAAATTAGTCTTCAGTTCTACGAGCTTACTATGTAGACTTCGTTTCTTGGCCTGGTATAGCATTCGGGTACTGTAGTTCCATTTCTCTAATCATGAGACTATACAATTTATGGCAAATGTCTTGTTTGAGGGCGCGTTTAATTCAAAGATGCTACAATAACAGGATGAGGACTAATTTTGTATATATGCTCCTACAAACACGTGGAAGCGTGTTTCTAGGATTCGGCAGGTACCCTCCTATCAGGCACCACTTTTCTACCCAAAGAGCTGTCTTTACTTGGAACTCTCTTCCTTAACATATCATAGCTGCTCCATCTTTGGATCCTTTTAAACCACTTTCTTTACTACTTGTAGTTTGCTTTTCACAACGAACGAATCAACTTAAGCATCTGAACTTTACAACTGACGAGGCACTCAAGACCGCTTCCATACTCGAGTAGTTTTAAAGCAACATCCGGTCTGCCTTATAACAGCCAAGCGCAGTCATGTGTCCGCGCGCTGCCGTCGCGAGATTCGGCGTAGTAATGCTACAACGTCACTTCCGCCCTAGTCTTCTCGTGATCACATGAACGACGTCTGGCCTATAGCAGACGAATTGCGGGTCGTCACAACCGGAAACAATGAAACGTCATGGTTATTGTAGACGCGCAAAGGACATCGTACATGTGCGGGACGCAGTAAATAAAGTCACCAGAAAATATATGTACATTCAACAGAAAATCTCCTAGACGCCACATTTCAAAGCTAGGGATCGACTAATGGTAAGTAAATAAAACTTTGGGGATGTACTTGATGTGGAGGAACGAGAAAAATAGTCCTTCACTAGGCCAACCGTGATACACCCTTCGTACTTGTTATCCCAGTTGAGTTTGGTTGTGAGTACCCTGATGTATTGTGAGTACTGAGACGTCATTTGTAGTCGGTTGTACAGCATGATTTAAGGAACTCAAGTCTGGAATGAAACGCACAGTTATAGGCCTATACTACTACTATTCCAAGGTCTTTGTTATAGGCACTCTGCTCTCATTGTTGCATTGTTAAAGAGCACAATAATTTAAAGATTGAATGGAGTGTTTGGCTACTAGGTCATCGTTCCTTTCGAATCTATTCCTAAATTTTATTATCAGGCGTCACTTACCATGGCTTACTCCATTAAACAATCCTGATGAGTGATGAGGTTGTTGTGTTTGGAATTCGTCGTGAGTTATAGCCAGCTTGTCGTGACGACCACAGAGAGAGAGCTCAATCCTGCAACTGCGTCACGATCTCGTGTCGTAGTTATCGAGATGTTGGTGGGACAATCATAACCGCGGAACGAGAGTTATTTCAACCTTCGTTATCGCAACGTACCAATATTCGTTACTGGGTCATCACAGTCACTGCAAGGTTCAACGTCACCTAATAGATGGATTTCTTGTAAACTTTAAAAAACCCAATTGTTTGGCTGAGGTGATTGTTAGGTAGAAAAGGCTTTGTAAATATACTGTGGGCGATGCGCTTACAACAAGGTAGGCCTAATATTGGACCCAGTTGACGTTTTGGTGACTACTTTCATCTGTGCTTACGTTAGAAGGGATATTGCACGACAACAGTCCAGTGTTATTTTCCGGGTCGGATAAGATCTTGAACAACAACAAACGTTTTGAGTTCAAAACATTTCATCGTAGTTTTTAGTTCCCCGACGACAAGTGTAAGAATTTTAAGCCATTTTTTCTTAAGACATAGAATTTTAAAGCATTATTTCTTAAGCCTTAGAATTTTAAAGCGTTATTTCTTAAGCCTTAGAATTTTAAAGCATTATTTCTTAAGACATAGAATTTTAAAACATTATTTCTTAAGCCTTAGAAGTTTAAAGCATTATTTCTTAAGACATAGAATTTTAAAACATTATTTCTTAAGCCTTAGAATTTTAAAGCGTTATTTCTTAAGCCTTAGAATTTTAAAGCGTTATTTCTTAAGCCTTAGAATTTTAAAGCGTTATTTCTTAAGACTTAGAATTTTAAAGCGTTATTTCTTAAGACATAGAATTTTAAAGCGTTATTTCTTAAGCCTTAGAACTTTAAAGCGTAATTTCTTAAGCCTTAGAATTTTAAAGCATTATTCCTTAAGATTTACTAGGGCGTCATCAGTTACATTGCTGACAAAATGGAGCGAAGCGGTTGGTCGTGTTATTTGGACACAGCTTTGTGGTTCATCTTTTCGATTGTGTCATCGCATCTTGTTTCTTTGTCCATTTGATTTCGTATTGCGTCGCTGGATGGCACTGACGATGGTGAGCAAACTACTGGTGAACAAATAGGTGAGCAGCTCACACCACCTGTGCATTTTGTCAACTTGATTATTCCTCAACAACAAGTCCGATTTTAAATTTTCTTTGTTAAAACCTCTTCAGGCTGTAACCCTATCGATGTACAAAAGCTGGTTTAAATTGATGCAGTGTTTATTTCGTGATGCGGATACAATGGTTGCATTAGAGGGGATTCGGCCGCTCTTCGCTCCAAAAAAACAAACAATAAATGTTTTATTATGTTTCGGTTAGGACGTATAATGCATGGTGGATATGTTACGCTAGCTGTTCCACGATAAAAGTGTGACCGTTGTATACACACGGTTAATCTGACAACCTGTGTACGTCACATTGGGTTAATTTTGATAACCCAAACTTTTACTGTGTGCTAAAATCTGGCAAGTTTTGACGAAAAATAACAAAGTTGGAGATCAAGCAAATTAGACAGACGCAACTCTTAAAGCCGGGGAACTATGGACTAAAGTTAGGGTTAGGAAAAGAGGCTTGTTTAGGTTGGGGGAACGTTTAGTCTAAAAGGGCCTAACCAAAACTGAGCCTACTAAAGGCCTAACTACCAAAAATCCCTCTCACCAGGGGTTTGAAGGGGCCAGCCGCCCGAAGGCTGACTGATTTTACGTATGGCTAATTTGCTTAAATACGGTTTGGTAACCCCTGACAACCGCGAAATAACAAGGGTATAATGTGAAATGGAAGTTTCTAGAAGATTCTAGAGGCCGGAAACGGAAATGAAATTACAATACATAGATAATGCCCACATATGTAAGATTAGACACACAAGACTATAAGATTGGCCAGTGGCCCCAGCAAACATGCAAGTAAACAAGATTTGCGGCAAGTTTTGTTTTCTTTCCACAAAACTAGCACCATGCTCGATTACAGAGAGAAGATCACACGTTTTCTACTCAGTAATTGTACGAATCAAGTTTCACTCGTCCCTGAATGGTCACCATCAAACGCACCACAGATCTATACAGTATATATATCTCACTTAGAGGAAGCGGTTTGCTTTCATTCTTGTTATACCCCATATAAGGGCAATGACGTCATCTTCCTGAATCGTCGGACTTTTACGGAAACACGAAGCTGCTTCTCGTCAGGATTCGGACCTTTACGCTTGACCTCGTTTATGAGCGGCATACAATTCAGGTTTAGGACTTCTTAATACGAAATACTAACGCTGAAACAAACCAACTTATAGGTAACATGACGAAATGTGATTGGGGCTAGTATCGCTACGCCAAATAGACGATAGACTCCACGTTTCCTAGGCGACAAAATTCCCGTACGCGCCACATTTTAAAACGGATTTTTAGCAAGGGATTGACTAACGGTAAGTAAATAGAACTTTGGGGGTCGTACTTGATGGAGAGGATCGATAAAAATGGCGGTGGGAGGAAAGTACCTTTAAACTAGCGGGGGCGTCGGACGAACGTCTAACTGGAAAATCGTTAATGGGATAATTGTCTAATATCTGCATAAATAAAACATCTGGAAAATCGTCTAAACGGAATATCATATAATGGAAAATCATCTAAACGGAATATCGTATAATGGATAATCGTATCTATTTATCATACACGGTGATAGCCGTGTATATATATGATTGAAGTCCTCTCTCCAGCAAAACTAAAACTTTTAATTTCTCCGTTTCTATTCAATATATTTCGACCAAACTTAGCCAGATAGTAGATAACAACTTTTCCAAACTTTACACCAACTTTTATGCAATTCCGTGCAAGAGTAAACGTAGGGAACCACACGTAAATTTGAAAACTGTTCACTTGTTGTTGTTTTTGTTCTGGTTCTTGTTCTGGTTCTTGTTCTTGGCTGACACGGTGTCAGAAAAAACTACTGCACCTGCCTAAAATCTGAAACATGATCTGAGCCAGAAATTTCCCTGGGCTTCAACCTTATAGGGATCACTTTTTCAATTGGTCCATACATTCCGGAGTTACGGGACCCTAAACGATCATTTTGATTGTCTTACATTATTTTAACCATTGTATTTAGGGAACAATGCCACTCAGCAAATTCCAGATCCATTCTTCGTGCATGCAACAATCGACTGCATGCATAAACCTTTATAGCGCGACACCATAGCCGTAAAAAAGGTACACGGATTACAAACAAAAACGTCAAGTGTGCCATAAAAAAAAGTGGTTATATGATTGAAGTTTCATTTTACTTGTTAAAATGTACACAGATAAAAATTGGTGATTTTTAATTGAAATAATCAAATGTACAATTCAGAAATTGCATCTGTTTAAGTGCTGTTGTGCTTTACCAATCATATACGTTAAGTAAAGCACAACAGCACTTAAACAGATACAATTTTCTGAATTGTACATTTGATTATTTCAATTAGAAATCACCAATTTTTATCCGTTTACATTTTAACAAGTAAAATGAAACTTCAATCATATAACCCCTTTTTTTACGGCACACTTCACGTTTTTGTTTGTAATATATATATCCATACGGTATACGGTATACGTTTTTCCAATTATGCGATTTTCCAGTTAGACGATTATCCCTCGCCCCAACTAACGTTACTAAAAAAATAGTTGCAACCACTAGCTTTTTTATCTTTTTTTTAAATTTATTTTACGAAACATTTCCAAGGCCACTACGAAGCATAGAAAGAGCTTGTGTGTAGTTGGCATGTTTTAACACAGAGTGTTCTTACATAAACTTTTAACTCAACACACAAAAAAAAACATTACTAATACATGATTCTTACAAAACTACAGTAGGATGGAAAATAAATCATTTGTACATTATATACAATTGTTTCTTTAAGTATAGTTGTTTTCAAGCAGCCACTGCCTTGTTATTTTTTTTTATCTGTCCAATTTTGTTAATTTCCCAAGATTCTTTTAGCATTTTATTTGCCAAGAGTGGTATGTAAAATTTGTCTAACTTTCCCCCATATTTGTTTCTTGTGAGCTCTGGAAGAATATGTATTTTTTTTTTGATAAGTTTTATTTTCCACTTACGTTTGTCCTTAATTTTAAAGAAGTAATTTTTAATTATCAACGTAAAATCTCTTAGTAGACCTACATTTAAAATTTCTAACTTACGGGAAATGTCTTTTGTCTTATGCACAAATCTGTTAGCAAACAAAATTTTTGCTGCTTTATTTTATAGTTTCTGTAATCGTTCAACAACTGTTTTGTTGGCAAAGCCATATACTTCAATTGGCTAACCCTGAATAACTACTTTTAAATAAAAACAGTTACAACTACAGTTGCAGTTATTTTGTGCAGTTGTCACTATTTTTTAACTATTTTTTTTTTAAGGAAGCCCGAACGAAAAACGAGCTAGTTTCTCCTACTACTCCTATACACCTATACACTCCTATACACCCTATACATGTTAATACCCTATACACCCTATACACTCCTATACACTCCTATACACTCCTATACACTCCTATACACCTACTCCACGAGCATGCTGAATGAAATAGGCATAGCCAAAAACGGAAGTCTTAACCCAGGTCTCGCTCGCACTGTAGAGGGAGTGGGTCTAGGTCAAGGTCATCCGACTGCTACTCTTCTGGCAATGTGCTGGCTCGAGCAGACAGATGTATCAAAAGACACTTCAAGCGCTGTCTCAATTTCAGTAATGAGTAATGGGATGATCCGAGGCTGCTTTTCCCAGAATTTGATAAAATTACAGTATTTCACCTTTTCCTAATGAAAATAATAAAAAAATTCACTTGAATTTATTGTTTGGAAAGTAATAAATTAAAGTGAATTTTTATTTTTATTTTGTAGAAAATAGTATAGAAAATAATAAATTCGCCTACAAAAAATGAAAAAAAAAGGAGATCAACAACAAGGAGTTCAACTACCAAAAAAAATACTTTAACTAATAATCCATCAACCATAATTTCAGCAAAAGTTGTAACCCGCCTTTGAAAGTAGTTTAACTAGTAGTTGTAGCTACATGTAGTTAACTCTGTCACTAGAGTTTACTTACGTACTTGCTGGTAAGATACGTTGAAGCTTTAATCACGATTTTCTAATGCTTACTTCTTTGCACAAAAACGCAACACAAACGAGCCCACGTGACACACTGATTTAATCCAGATAAATTCAACGTTACCCTCCCCCCCTCCCGTTTCTTACTCGTTTCTGATGGGTAGATGTTCTTTTGGCAGTTTAAGCCGTAGCCCCCCCCCCCTCCCCCCAGTTACTCAAACGAACCTACTTCTTCGGCGAGCATGGTTTGGGTGTCCAGAGTCGTAGCACATACCTGAGTTACATAGGTAAATTTCAGAATGCACCCCTAGTTATCTTATAGAGCAGTGACATTTGCCGCCATATTGGCACCAGTATGGGTTTTGGAGGGCATAACTACAAGGTGCACTACATAAAGATGGAGGGAAAAACAACGGAAGACCGGATTTCTTAGGCTTAAAATAACGTTGTTTTCTCCAACAACAAAAATCGCGCGTTTTAGGTCTAAGAAATCACTTTTAACAGCATTCAGTATGACGCCCTTCTATTTCGCTCCGCAGTGCTCCTTGCAGCTAACCCATCAAGGCTCCAGCATAGAGTTATATACAATAATACTACGTCGTGTCACTGCCCTATACTAATTGACCCAACATTCTTAAAAAACGAATTTTTAGTTGGTGCCAATATAAACTACGTTTTGATTCACCGATAAATTATAAGAAGTTTCTGCCAATAATCACGATTTTCAGTATTTCTCTGATCTATGCAACAAAACTCAATGAATTTCAAAAATGGTAAGAATTCAAAAATTCCGAAACATTTTTTCATCTCTTGGCTGCAGTTCCATGCTGTTTTTATAATCAGTTTAAATATACACCTCTATATGCAAATTGCTAAAAGCAAGTCCTTAAAGTGCCAGTAACTGGGCGTTTTACCTTAGGTTGACATGATCAAAAACCGTAAAAACGTCATATTTTGTTTTCACCCAAAAGTGTGGTACCGTTCTTATAATCGACACAGAATCGCTCGCAGAATCGTGTCGTCAACGTGAAACATCTACATCGTACATAATTGACTTGGAAATCACGAATCCACGACCGGAATGAACCCACGCTCCGAGGCAGATCGAAGGAATTTTCCTAGGTTTTCCATTTTTCACGCAGCTACGGATAAAGGAGCCGACTCATTTAGAAATGATTACGACACAAGTTTTATTTCTGCTTCGTGTTCTTTTTGTAGATTTTGAAAACGAACGGTTGAAAGAGATTAATTTTTTAGCGCGTTGTTCGCTGCAGTGTGTGTGTGTTTGTGTGTGGGGGGGGGGTGGTAGTGGCGGGTGAAGTACTTGATCTCACTCTGCAGCTTTACCCGATGTGTGTAGGGTATACTGTTATGTGTAGGGCTTCTGATTTACTGATTTTGAACAAGGAAACATGCTTTGTGCCTATATAGAGCAGTGACATAACGTAGTATTGTGTATAACTCTATGGTGGAGCCGGTAACTGGGTTAGCTGCAAGGGGCACTGGAGGGTAAAAAGAAGGTCGTCTTATTGAAGCCAATGCCATTAGACTGGATTTCTTAAGCTTATAACGCGCGATTTTTGTTGCTGGAGAAAACAACGTTTTTTTAAGCCTAAGAAATCCGCTCTCAAAGCACTGTCTTGACTAGAAGTGCCATTTTTTCACTTACATTTTAATCTAGTGCACCTTGTAGCTATTCCCTCCAAATTGTATCTTGTAGCCAAAATGACGTCACTTGATGCTACTCTATTGTAGGTGAAGCGAACAGACCTTTATTTTAAATTTATATTTAGTGTTTATTTTAATGACTACCATATGTGTTAATGCTCCTTAAAAATCTAGGAGAAATGCTCATTCGGCTAAGTTTGGGCTATTTGCCTTTTGTTGCGACGTACTGCTGTTATTTGCTGGCGTTGGTCTTCTTTTAGCTTTATTTTCAAATAGGCCAAAGCTACGTATCATATTTATAATTTATTAATATTGTATTAATAGGCTTTCGTTCGCACCATCATTTAGTTTGTATTTAGTTATTTTTAGCTTCTTTCCACATCCGTCACTAAAGATGTGAGCCATGCCGCCGACTAAAAATAAAACGGCACGTTTGTCGCGGCTGGTTGGGCTGCCGCCGCTAATAATTCTGACACTGTTTACAACAATAATTACTGCTGCGCAAAACACCTTTCCCCAGATTACAAAATGTTAATAATAAAGCATTTACCTGTAAGCCAAACAATCATCAGCGCGATAGTTTTTCAGAATAATTAAAGGCACATAAATCCCTCCGTTCTGGCCACTTTACTCTGCGCCACCTTCGCTAAAATATAGTTCATTCGGGGCCGCGGCAACGTGACACATCGTACGACCAAGTCGCAAACATGAGCGAAGGATTAATTATCCTTCCTCCAGGGCCGCGGCTTGCCAGCGATGTGGCGAGAGTTATATACCGCTCGGACCGAGCCGTTTAAAACAAGCCTAATAACATTCACGCGCCACTACTGACATCTGCATCGTACCCTTAGACCAGCAAATGAAAGGTAAATCAGTTTATATAAAACTATTTCCGGTAATGTATCCAGTGAAACTGTTAAAATATATCGGAGGGAGTTATGTGCCTTTAAAAGATTCAGCAGGTTGGAAATGCTGCCGCTGGTCTAACAAAAGTCTTGACAAGGCCACCAATGAAAATATTGAGGCGCACACCTCTATCACGCTCAGTGATAGCGATCTTAAAAACACATTACATTCCGTCAGTAACGATCACAATATTGTAGGTCAAAAAGTGTCAGCTCTTAGGCCTACTTAAGCCTTTAGGCCTAATTTGTAGCTTTTAGGCCTAATTCATAGTTGTCATTTTTATTTCATAAGTAGCTGCTGCGTTTGAGATTAGGCCTATTGATTAATGCACCACGGTATCGAGACTACAAGTTGCTGTGGCAACGAGGAATCTTTAAACTATTAGACGCAGGCATGTTATTGTTTCGTGCTGTGTGTAAATACATCGACTGCTGTATAGATTCGTTTAATACGTATAGCTTTATACGTATACGTGATACGACGATTTAGGTTTCATATTCGGGATTCCCATCGCTAGTGCAAATGCTAGTTTCGTTTCCATGCTGAAGGTAATCCCTCCGAGCATTCTTTTTTCAAGTGATGCTAAGGTGTATCGTTAAGAGAATCCTATTATTGTTTATAGTTGCGATGTTCCATTAGTGGTTAAAACGAGACAATCAAATATCATTATTTCATTGAGTTGCGTCGAAAAACGTTATCAGCAAAAAAGAAGCAACCAAAATTTAATTGCCCATGTTTTTTAAAGTTAACTTGATTACCACCAGCATGGTATATGCTTCGTCGAAATTCCTTAGCTATTTAGGATTCTAAATTTATGATGGTGAGTGTTAGAAATCGATTCGACAATTTGTAATTTCTTCCGTAATAATTGTTCGATTTACGGCACATTTTGTCTCAGCAATATTTTTGGGGGTATCAAGCGATGTACCAAATTTCATTCCAATTCGATCTTTCATTTGGGCTCCACCCAGACTAAAAATGTGCAACCAACCAACCACCCAACCAACATTTTACAATTTGGTGTCCGTTATAGGCTACGCTTCGCTCGCTCCGCCAATAACTGAAAGATTCTGAATCAGAAATTTAGCCACGCAAAATAGGGATACTTAGCTGAGATCACCGTATCACGATGGTGATCCGCGTCGCCAAATCACATTTTACCAAATATTTTTACGTTTCGCCGAAAATTAAGCCCCTATTATAATTCGGCGAAAAAGGAATTCCCGTTTCGCTGAATTAAAATATTCGCCAAAAATGTAACATTACAGAAGTTTTTAAAGTAGAATCCTACTTGTAACTCGTAGGGAATATGGGGTTAGTTGCGATTTCTGATATTAGCCGCAGCAAGCGCGGTAGCGCCAGTAAAGCAGGCAATATGGAAAAAAAGGATTTGGCGAAATGGGAATTCCCCTTTCGCTGAAAGGTTAGGCACTGATTAAAATTCGGCGAAACAGGAATTCCCGTTTCGCCAAATCAGAATATTCGCCAAAAATTCAACGTTACAGCAAGTAAAAGTCATTCCTACTTGGAGGGAATGTGTGATTAGTCGTGGTTTTGATGCAACATGTTTAGTCACAGCAAGCGCGGTAGCGCAGTAAAGCAGGCTATACGGGGGAAAAATGATTCCGCGAAACAGATTCTGCAAAATGGGAATTTCCCTTTCGCCGAAAAGTAAGGCGCTGATTAAAATTCGGCGTAATGGGATTCGGCGAAACAGGATTCGGCGAAACGGGTATACTCCACACACAAGGATTTTTCCAAGTTTTCGGTTTTGAAAACCCTTTGCCAACGTTGGGAAAACACCAAATCCAAAGACGGAAACGTAAACGTGTCCTCGAGTAAAGCGAGCGTGTACAGCTGAGTGGTTGTCTTACCGTCGCGAAATAAATACCGAATCTCATTCCACGCCTGACTTACCGCGCCTAAATTTGGTCACCAGGATACCAGAAATACATTTGCTTGTGGGGAAAAAGCGCAAAGATGAGCCACAAAATTTCTTGCTGGTATTCCCCACTCGCCTTACGAGCAAAGACTGCAATAAATACAGCTTACCTCTCTGGAAGAGCAAAGAGTCTGTGGAGATATGCTTGTTCTGTTTAAACCTCTTTATAACGACTTGCCTCGTTCCTTTAGAGAACACTTGAACGTGAACGAAATGCGTTAAACGAGAAGTCATTGCTACACCTTACTGAAACCAAGAGTTAGAACCAACTGTGGAAAGTTCTCCATAAGGCTTAGAGCCATTACACCTTGGAACTACCTTCCGGAGTACGTCGTTAAGGCTCCTTCTGTTGAAACCTTCAAGAGAGATTTTGATGAACTTTATAACCTTTAGCAAACTTTTGTTCGTCTCACGACGGGAAAGCCAAAGGCTCACAAGAAATAACTAAATA
>JAHWFP010122539.1:10782-22757 GCA_023313725.1 Lithobius niger
GGCTCCAAAAGCACTTTAAATTCGAAAATCAACATACACTTTCGCCACTATGCCATTACCTTTAAATGGACGTAGGACGGTCCCTATCTACGCTAACCAATTTTGGTTAGGATTGATGGAAAGAATCCCCACGTTTCTGAAGATCATCAGCATATCCATTTCGGGCTATTGGAGGGCTCGCAAGAACATTTTGAATTCCAAAATCAACATACCCTTTCGCCGCTAAGCTATTACCGCTTCACCTTTAAATGGGTGTATAGGACGGTCATTAGAATGGTGGAGATCTAAGTTAAACAACTTCGGTTAGGATTAATGGAAAGAGTAATTCCCTACCTTTCAGAAGATCCTTAGAATGTGCATTTTGAGCTCTTAGAGGGCTCACAACAGCACTTTGAATTCGAAAATCAACAAACATTTTTGCCGCTACCCTTAAATGGGCGTATTTATTTATTTATTTATTTATTTATACAATAATTGCAACGCCCTAACAGAGCACAAAATGCAATATCAAAATAAAACAATAAAATCCAACAATAAACAACAAGAAAAAAACACCAGACTCAGAGACTGTGCGGACAAGTAAGTGATTGACAAGAAACTTTAAGTTTAGCAGCAAATGCCACGTCACTATTTAAAAAAACAAACTCACTTTCAAGGCAATTCCAGTCAATGACGATACGAGGAAAAAACGAACCAGCAAAGGTGTTCTTGTTGCACTGGAATCGTTTAACCTTCCTTGCATGGTCCATCCGACTCATAAAGTCTGGGGAAGAACAAAAACGGGCAAGATCGAGCAAAGTGGCACCATTTAAAATGCGGAAAAAAACATGAAGTCTGTGTAACTTTCTTCTGACCTGCATGGATTGCCACTGCAGAATGTTGCACATGCTAGGAATTATATACGCTTAAGCATATATAATATAATAGTCGCCACACAACATCCTAGCTGCTCTTCGCATCACCCGTTCAACACAGTCTGACAAGGACAACGTGTACGGATCCCAGACAGCACAACAATATTCCAATTTGGGTCTCGTCACTGTGTTGAAGACAACCACGTGGACCTTCGCACTAGCGTCTTTCAACAATCTATGGAAGAAACGAACTTCACCATTTGCCCTGGCACAGATGCTTTCGATATGGTCAGACCAAGATACTTATCAAGTTTGATACCGAGGCTAGTGATGGTGTCAACAACTTGTAATGCAAGACCTTTTAAATAATAAATTGGATGTCTGAAGTTTCTCTTGTGCGGAATGTGAATTGCCTTTGTCTTCGTTGCGTTAAGGTTCATTTTCCAGGTATTACACCAATCGTTATTCCTATCCAGGTCCGCCTGAAGGGCAAGGTTGTGAAGCTCGCTCTTAATAACTAGATAGATGTGGGTATCGTCAGCGAACAACTTATGTGCAGAGTCAACAACATCCATCAAATCATTAATATAGAGTAGAAAAAGAATTGGACCGCTAACAGAACCCTGCGGCACTCCCGATGTAACGGTCTCCATACGAGACCTAAAACCATTAATAACGACGTACTGACCTCGGTTCCCCAAAAAATGAGTAAACCACCTGGTAACAGACGTAGCAATACCATACGCTTCCATCTTCTTGAGGAGGTGATCATGGGGAACAGCATCAAAAGCTTTAGCCATGTCGAAGGAAATCAAATCAACAGTAAATCCCTGGTCCAAACCTGCCGCAATGTCATGCACCATGGAAACAAGCATAAGCTCACAAGAAGAGCCTTTCTTAAACCCAAATTGTTCTTATGTAATAAGGTTCTCCCTGTCCAAGAAATTAACCATCTGGCATACAATGATGTGTTCAAGCATCTTGCAACAGATTGAGGTAAGTGCCACAGGCCTGTAATTTTTCACATCATTTTTCTTCCCACCCTTAAACAGAGGCACCACGGCAGAGAGCAACCAATCATCCGGTACCAACCCCAAGTCAAGTGATTTAGTAAAAATATACACAAAAAAATCAGTGCTGGTATCAACAGTCTTCTTCAGGATCACAGCACCAATACCATCAGGTCCGGGGGTCTTGCCGTCCTTAAGCGTACGAACCAGATTACCCACCCCGGTATGACTAATCTTGATGTCTTTCATTTTGTTTAAAGTTCTGGGTTCAAGTTTGTGTTCATCCCCAAGAGGGCATAGTAAACACAGACTTAAAATAGGTGTTCAAAAGTTCACATTTTCCCAAACTATCATCGAC
Organism: Lithobius niger; assembly: GCA_023313725.1. Taxonomy (NCBI): domain Eukaryota; kingdom Metazoa; phylum Arthropoda; class Chilopoda; order Lithobiomorpha; family Lithobiidae; genus Lithobius; species Lithobius niger. The sequence continues at coordinate 13,005 of JAHWFP010122539.1, forward strand.
CAGGCCACCCAGCGGAGAGACCAGGGAAGGAATACTGGACATCTTCGGGTCAATGGATTTGATGTACGACCAGAAGCGTTTTGGGTTTTGGGAGATTTCAAGTCCAAGTGACTCCATAAATTTAGACTTTTTGTCGCGAATCTGGCGCTTGATTTCACTCCGTACAGACTTAATTTGACCAATCACAACGGGAGAACATGATGCAGAAACTTTCCTACGAAGCCTCCTGCCTTTGTTAATAAGACGCTGTCAACCCATGGCTTGTCTTTCTTTGACGAGATGTAGTAAGTAGGTGTAAACATTTCAACAGCACTGAGAAGATTTGATTTAAAAAAGTTCCAATTTTCTGTTACTGTAAGAGAGTCAGCAACACTAATGAATTCCGCGTAACAGTCAACAAGTTTTTGGTTGACTTTATCCCAGTCAGTTTTGCTGTACATAAACCACTTAACTTTCCCTACAACATCAGGCCTAGTGCAACACTGCAAAGAAAGCTTCACAATTTGTTGATCAGAAAAACCATCCACGACCTCAATATCAACGACATCCACCATTGTGGTAAAAAGAATGTCTAAAGAGTTTCCACCACGCGTAGGCTTATTGACAACCTGTTCCAATCCAAATTCGTCCATTAACAAGTGAATACAAGTAGGCTCGATGTCACTGATGGTGTCACGCCATTTCTGGTCGTGCCACTTCAAGTCCGGAAGGTTTAGATCACCGGCAATGATGATGCGTTTAGCATTTCTGGGAATAACACTCCTGGCCTGTTCACAGATTTTGTTTACCGTGGATGTGTCCCCAGAAATCGGACTGTAGACGCATCCAAGCCAGAGAGGGTCACTCCCAGCAAGAGAAGTTTTGCACCAGCAAGTCTCCACATCCTCGTGCGCCGCGACTTCACAACTAGGTAAAGAGTTTTTGACAGCGATTAAAACACCACCGACATAACCGACTCTGTCTTTTCTATAAACGTTATAATCCGTAGGCAACCAGGAGTATACATTGTCGCTTTTGTCCAACCAAGTTTCGGTCCCCAGAATTACGTCAGGGTTGTAGTGGCCAATCAACTCGGCCACTAGGTGATCTTTGTTCCGGATGCTTCTGAAGTTTACCACAACGAAAATTAAACCGGATTCGTCTCCACCGAAAGCAAGTTTACCTGACTTTTTCCCCGTTTGGACACGATTTTGTTTCCGCGTAACACCAAGTCTTTCTCCCAGTTTAGGACCCTCTCTTGCATATGACGGTCCCTATTTAAGTTAAACAATTTCGGTTAGTATTCATGGAAAGAATAGCTCCCCACCGTTCAGAAAATCCCAAGTCCATTTCGGGGTATTAGAGGGCTCGCAAGAGCACTTTGAACACGAAAATGACAACACCCACCAATTGAAAGAAGAAGCGTTCACGCGAATTAAAAGTGATATAGCGTCTTTAAATACGATTTTCGGGTTCAAGGTTGCTGTTACGTAAAAGATGTATATCACCTTTCCTGTCCAGAATTGTGCCCAGAACGTTTTTGTTGCACATTATGCTTTTGATTTGTTGACGGTTAAGGAGTTACAGCCAAAAAAAAAAAACGTTTTGGGGCAGTGAAATCACAAACTTACCCCCTCAGATGGTGGCCATTTTAGACCTCTTAGATTTTTCTAGACTTTTAGTATGTTGTTCGGCATACCTTTATGAGTCAAAAACAACAAAGTTTACTTCTATTACAATTACTTCAGGGTATACATGTAAATTGACTAGCCTACAACAATATCGAAAGGAACAGCATGTAATGTAAACCATGAAACTGCCAAGAGTCCGGCGTAGAAATATAATAATTGTGAACGATATAGGCTTTTGTTACATAGAAATATCACACGATATCGCTGTTTATGTGCAGGTGAGTTTATCTATTTATTTATTCATTCTTATGGAAGCCTACCAGCCACAAAGCTCCTTCTAAAGACTAACTAACAACACAACAAAGACTTATTTTATATTTCAAAACACAACAAAGACTTATTTTGTGTGATGATAAAAGTTAAAATCTTCATATCAACCAAACCATTGTTCCCAGAGAAAAAGTAAATAGGACATGTTTTGTAGGAAATTTTGTTTACTTTAATTTTGTTCAGAGTCGATTTTGTCGTAGGAGTAACGAGATATATGGTGGAGTCGGTTCAGCGTCGGTTTAAGAAGTCTTTTAACTGGGATGAAAAATTTAACTTATGAAACCGGCCTCCAGCTATTGAACTTAGACTCCTTGGAATTACTACGCTGAAGGCGGATCTAACCCTAACTTTCAATATTTTAAGAGGTTTCCTTAACACTGATATTCCTCTCTTCGAATTGTCCATGACGAGACATACACATGGGTACATATTTAAATTAAACAAACCGGCAGCGCGATTAGAGATGGGTAGGTCATCATTTGTGGTAGTAAACCCAGGGAACTCGCTCCCGTCAAAAGTGGTAACGGCATAAAATGTTAACACTTTCCGGCACCTCTTAAATGACGTAGACCTTAAGTATTTTCTGAAAAGACCAGAATATACACGACCCACTGAGAAAAAATAAAATGACAATTTAAATCCACTATATTTGCTCTCCATGCTAATGAAAATACAATTTTAATACAAAGGGAAAAGTATAGGTAGCCGACAACCCTGCTGCTTTTATTGCACTTCTTATGAGTGCCGAACTCCATTTTTTAATTTTTACATTATGTTTGACAAATGGCTTTGGCCAAGCTTTACGGTGCATTATTTTATTGTTGTATAAGAAATACTGAACCTGGCATTGCCCCTCACGTTTGGTGATGCCATCGGGACCACTGTGTCCCTGGTAGGTCTAACCTTGGTGGTAAGGCATTCGTGACCCCAACCTACTTCCATCAACCCTTCCTGTACAGCCGAGCCATTGTCTTCTTTTTAAACTTTTAAACTTTGTAATTTTCATTTTTAATTTTAATGTCGGATGGCAGTTAGCGACCACCAGGTCCTTGCCATTCCAGTTGCGTTTGCAACAAACTATTTTATAAATTTTTTTATATGCGAAAAACAACAACCGGAAGCCATTTTTCCAAGATGGTGGCCGTTTTAGAAGTATTCCGCCACTTACATTTTTCTAGACTTTTACTATGTTGTTCAGCAGGTCTTTCTCAGGCAGAAACAGCAAAGTTTACTTCTATTATAATTAGTTCCAGGTTTTGCCCTTTTTTCACTCAGGTTGACTAGCCTATAAAGCTCTAATGGAACAGATACACAAAAAAGATGTGTAACTTATCAGTGGCGCACTAATCCGTGTAAAAGAATCTCCACAATCCCAAAATACAAGCTATAGCTTCTTTTGCACTTATTAATTAGCGTGACACTGATGGATTACATTTCTTTTTCTTGTGTCTATTCCTTCAGATTCCTTTAGACCAATTAAGTTTTTTTACAGATTACATCTGTATTTTACAAGCTTTTATTACTAGGTCTAATAGTTACGAAACGCAAGAAATTCAGTATCAAAAGTGTAGTAGTTAATACTTAAAGGAGGAATGTGGAAAGATGCCGAAAATTGCCCTCTGCACCCCTTAAATAATTTCTAGTCCCGGCCCTGATTTTGAACCAACCACTCATCACGAAAGTCAGTTTTAAAATCATCACTCGCTGATTGGTCAGTCTAACTCTAAAGTCACTTTTCGAATTTTCACTCGTTACATGTTGTAACGAAAATTAATACTTTGTAGAAATATTTCATGGCATTTAAATTTTAAAAACAAAATACATCATCAAAGTTGAAGTATACTGACTATGCAGCTCTCACAACGTTGGATGCAATGATGAAAATTGTTTGCTTTTAGCTACTAGCATGGTAACTCGGGTCCATTTGGATATTAACTTTGGATATTGAGGCTGAAGTTAACCATTCCAATTAAGGTGAAAGTTTAGTTTAGACCTAAAATGGTAATGTTCCCTCTTTTAGTTTGTATTTACTTTTTCGAGACTTATGTTGGATTATAAAAATCATCAAGTTCGACATCTCTTTTAGTACCTACCTCTTTCCCTTAACGCAAAGAATGAAATAACTGAAAAGTTTTGACTGCATGTAAGTGATGAGGTTTGGATACACATAACTGAAAATGTTTGAGCACACATAATGAAAATTTGAATATGTAGAATGGTTAGGTTGGAAGTGACTGAGCACGCAGATTTAACGTTTAGGCCCAGTTTACTCTTTTCCTTGTACAAGGCACGGCAAACCAGATTTGATCAATTTACCGAAGACATTTGGACTTCACTTTTTACGGCTTCTTTGCTTGTCAAATTTATGTCAATTTAAATGATTCTATTCTAGTTTTGGTTGTCTAGCTCAGCAGTCCCATTCATACACCAGAGTGCGTTTGGAGGTACTGATCAGGAATGGTCGTTTAACCTCCGTTTTATAGCGTGAGGTTGAACTGCTGCACCACAGTGCGTGTGAGCGATTTTGCAAGATGTTCACATTTGGACACTTGCACCTGCCTTATTGAACCGCAGTGAAGCCACCTTATGGGTTGCTTCTTGAGTGAAGGCCTGTGTGTGTAGTTTATATCATACAGGAAGGCCTGTCTATGCGGTTTATATCCGGCATTCAGCCACAAATGGATACAACTGAAACTCGGATACTCAAACACTGCGCTACCAGGCTACTAAGCTAGGCTGGAGCTGTAGCCGGGATGCGCCCTGGTAGTGAATCCTGGCTACAGGCTCCAGTCAAGCTTAGTATCTGTTCGACCTTTCTCAGTGGTGACATAAAGGCCCGAAACATACATAAGGCAAACATTTCTTACTTTAAAATTGGCTTGTCCCTGTTCTACGAGCTTTCTTGTCTGCAAATGCATTAATAATGCTGTTATAGTTTATAGTTGCAGCCACTGCATTCTCAATCGACAGCGGCGCCAATGATGACAGTCTGTTTTGTGAAATTGAGGAACGTAGATATGTCTTTATGAGCTTGAGCTTGCTAAAGCTTCGTTTACATGTGAACCGAAATGGGTATGGTTAAGAACATTTGGTATGCAGTCACTACATTCGGATTAGTTCTTGGAAATTGTAATCCAGCAGATACTTGAGCACATACGAAGAACTTAGGGATTTCAAGTCTGGTATTTGTGATCGGATTAAACTTAAACTTAAACAAAATACACAACCAAAGCCAAGCTTGTATGGTTGGATGAGCAGAGACAGTTCACTGCTTGGCAGAAAGTATTTTGTCATAGGCTGCCTTCCAGCCATTAACAGATCTGGCTTCAATCACATTATGAGGAAGCCGGTTCCAGTGGTCAATCACGCGATATGAAAAAAAGTGCTTCCCGACATTGGTATTCACACGTGTGCGTTGTAACTTGAGGCGATGTCCACGAGTGCCAACGGAGGGGGCCAAAGTGAAGAACCGATTAGCTTCGGTGCGATCAATCCCACTCAGAATTTTGTAGGTGTGGAGTAGGTCACCTCTAATGCGGCGGTCGTGAAGGCTCGTAAGGCCAAGCTCCCTGAGCCTAGCATCGTATGGAAGTGCACGCAGTCTTGGCACAAGCTTGGTAGCACGCCTCTGAACGCGCTCAAGGAGTTGTTGGTCTTTAATAAGTTGAGGGCTCCATACCTGAATGCAGTATTCAAGGTGTGGCCTGATGTATGAAGTGTAGAGTGTTTTAAGGGAGGTGGTGCTGAAGAAGGAAAAATGCTTCTTGATGCGGCCAAGCAGCATATTAGCACGGCGAGCAGCAATAGCACATTGCTTGGTGACTTTAAGATTTGAGGTAAACGTCACACCAAGTGATTTGGCCTCAAGGACTTCAGGGAGCTGCTTAGTTCCAAGAAAATAGGCAGCATGGAGGTTATTGGGACCAACATGAAGCACTTCACACTTGTTAGCATTGAACTTCATGCCATTGTTCAGGGCCCAGTTACTGATCTGGTTAAGATCATCTTGGATGATGGCACAATCTTCGGCGTGAGGAGTTTTCTTGAACAACTTGTCATCGTCAACGAAGAGACTACATTGTGATTTAGCAAGGTCTGGAAGGTCATTGATAAAGAGTAGGAAAAGCAGGGGGCCCAAAACTGTTCCCTGTGGAACACCACTGAGAACAGGGGCCCAGTCTGAGGCACGTCCTTCATAAACCACTCGTTGTTTGCGGCCTGAGAGAAAACTTCTAAGCCAATGTAGTAGGTTCCCAGTGATACCAAAGTTCTCGAGTTTTCTGAGAAGAAGGCTGTGGGGAACAGTGTCGAAGGCTTTTTGGATATCGAGGAGAATAACGTCGCAGGGGATATGTTCATCAACAGCATTTGACAGGTAGCCAAAGAACTCAAGAAGATTGCTTTGACAAGAGTACCCCGCACGGAAACCATGCTGCCTCCCGCTGATTAAGCTGTTAGTTTCACAGTAGTTGTAGAGTTGGCTTTTAACCAACTTCTCAAGGAGCTTAGCCACTTGAGATGTCAGGCTGATGGGGCGATAATTTTTTGAACTTTGGCGGTCACCGGCCTTAAAGATGGGGATAATGTTGGCATTTTTCCAGTCATCGGGAACGATCGCTTCAGCAATAGACTTCTGGAAAACAATGGTAAGCGGTGTAGCAATAGTGGCAGCGCAAGCTCTAAGCATGGCACAGTGAATATTATCTGGACCAGGGGATTTAGAAGGGTCGCAGTCCTGCAACAAGCGGCGCACAGTGCATTCACTGACGCTTATAGCTGAGAGTGCATTAGTTTGCATGAGCACATCAGGTAGTTGAGTAGGTCCAGCATTACTGAAAACGGAACTGAAGTATTGGTTCAGTTCGTTGGCGACATCTTGGGGATTGATGACCGTAGGTCCATTGTCTTGCTTAATGTGGATAGAAGGTTTATTCTTGCTCTTGCTCTGGATATAAGAACAAAGAAGCTTACTGTTGCTTTTGCATTTTGAAACCAGCTGTTGTTCAAATGAAACTTTCGCATTGCGGATGTTGTCAGTGAGTTGATTGCGGGTCTCAGTGAATGACGTCCAGTTCTCTGGTGTAGGGTAGGTCTTGTAAGTCTTCCACCGCCTACCTTTAAGGTTGACAAGTTTCCTGATGTTGTAATCCATCCAAGGAGGCGATTTAGCCCTCCTTGGGCCGTTTTTCTTCACAGGAATGTGGGTACTACACAGGTCAGTAAGGAAGTTTCGAAGGATATCCCAAGCTTGCGTACACGTGGAGCCAGCAAATCTGGATCTCCAATCGATGTTGCTGATGGTTTCGTTTATGAGGTCCCAGTCAGCAGCACTAAAGTTGTGTCGAGGATGGGTATAGCGGTGGTTAAAATTGGTGCTCTTGATTTTCCAGATAATGACGCTATGGTCAGATTTGCCGAATGGTGGAAGGTGACGAAGGGAATCAATGGTGATGTCATCACTAGTGAGTAGTAGATCGAGAAGGGAGGGAGTATCTCCACCTCTAGCACGGGTCGGCAGACTAATGTGCTGAGTCAGGAAATTATCATTGATAACTTGTAGGAGGCGAGTGGCAGCGTCATCATTAGAGTAGTACAGTTCCCAATCAATGCTGGAACAGTTGAAATCGCCGCAGATTATGGTCCTATTAGGGTTAATGAGAAGTTCCTGGTGGAGCATTTCGAGAAAGCAGTTGAACGCTGGAATATTATTGTCGAAGAGAGTGCCATTATAGACACAGCCGATGGTATGTGTTTCACCGTGGAGCATAAAATTGCACCAAACAGCTTCCCAGTTGCTGGTTTGACTAGAAAAGGTAGATCGCAGTGTGGGCTGGAGAGCATTACAAACACTAATGGCGACTCCACCCTTCCTCCGAGTGGAACGATCAGCCCGAAATGTAGTGAAATCAGATAGGTAGTCAAAGTCATCACAAGACTCAGGCTTGTAATGAGTTTCACTGATGCAAATTATATCGGCACAAATGTCAGATTGCACGGTGATAAATTCATGACGTTTGCTAGACAATCCCTCAGCATTAGTGTACATAAAAGAGAGTTGAGTATGGTCATTGTGGCTGGTATGGCATACGGTAACATCGCGGCTTTGGCTCGGGGTACTGGGGAAATGGGGTGGGTAGTCAATAATCGGGTTGGCAATAGGTTGATGGTTGGTTGGGCGTCAGGGGGAAGGAACATGGTTGGGGGAGATAGAGTGGGATGGGGAACTTGGTTTGGGAGGCACTGTAGGTGGAGTCCTGGGGTTAGAGTTAGAAGGCTTAGGGTTGCCTTGGTTAGAGGTATCAATGAGCGGGGGAGTAGGTGTTGCAGAGTTAGGACTACAAATATTGAGGCTGGGAGTATTGTTGGGCTGGGCTAGGGGTTTGACGGGGAGGGTGATATTACTTGGGTCTGTGAGTGTGGGGTTAACAAGGGCTGGGAGTGGATCAGCACTAGGTAATACGTGTGTTGGCATGAACCTTTCAGTAACATTAGCATGCCAACTTCTTTGTCGGAGTAACGAAAACACTATACCACTAGGCCAGATATCAGGATTCAGAAAACTACTTAAGGACAATGAAGCCACCTCTAAGAAGAACGAAGCATAACCAGGGAATTTGGGCTTTAGTTTTGCAGTCTGACGTATTTGATTTTCATCAATGTTAGGTGTGATAGCACAGTAGTTGTAAATGTCAGCAGCCGTAACGTTTTCCTGAAATCTACTGACAAAAATGAAAGCTCCTCGTTTTGCAGGCTTAACAGCAGTGATGTTTGTGTTAGCATTGCTCCCATACATCTGGGTAGTTTTGGGGGGTGTTTGGTTGGCGCTCCTTCGTTTAGGAGGTTGGTTTGTTTTGCTTGCATCATGATTTTTAATCGTTGGGTCACGCATGGGATAGGCTTTGCTGGGCTGCTGTTGAGAGTTTATAGTTTCGGTTTCGAAAATCGCCAAGTCAGTTTCTGCGGTGCTACGTTTGTCAACAACTGCAGAGTTAGTTTGTACTTTTTGTGCGTACGTTTTTGTACTCAGGGGCTTACCACCATTAAATCCAGAAAACTGAGCAGTGGGCACAGAGGGGCAACTGGTTTTCGAAGACATCGGAATCGTGTTTTGAAGAAGCATTTCCGGTACAACTTCCGGTTTGTCTGCGGTGCTGTCGTGAATAGCCGTAATTTCCCGTTGGGGGGAAAGATGGCCGTCGTGATCCCTTGGGATTAGTTGAAGGGCCGAAACAACAAGCATTTTTAAGTCGTAAACCATTTTTGTAGTGGAATCTTGGGCGGTAAGGCAGCAATCGACCATACCTTTTAGTTCGCTAAAATCGGCGAGGTTTATTTTAGCTTGTAGGTTCGCAGTTTTAGTGACTGTTTGGAAAGTTGGGCAGTGCAGCTTGACCGACGCAAACACGTGCGATTCCCTAAGGGATTGGTTATTTTGAAAAGTTTGCACAATATCCTTAACGTTATTAATTGCACGTTTGTCTCCCTGGCGGATAATTATTCTTTTATCGGGCAAGCAGACTTCGAATAAAGTTTTTTTCGCATCAAGGATTTCTTGTTCAGAGTAGAATGCTGCACATTCCTGGATTAATTTGTCGGGTGTCATGTCCGATGGTGATGCGGTGTGATTGGAAACAAAACACAGCATGTCGGAGAGAACAACATTCTGGTCGGAAGGAATTGTTTTCGTAGAATTGGTGATACTCACGATAGCATCATCAGTAGGTGGGCAGTTTTCGGGGCCTGGCTGGGCTTCGTGGACAGATTGTTTAGAATATTCTGGAGGAGCTCCAGACGATACATCCATATCGATATC
>JAHWFP010122540.1:0-28781 GCA_023313725.1 Lithobius niger
CGTGTTTATGCTGGTTGCATTTGTGTTGTGTACGGTAATTTTACAAAATCGGGTCATATGTCACATGGTGGAGCAGGAGTTGTGTAGACCCGCGTAAAAAGTTAGATTATCAAAAAAGTGTAGGATATCAAAATTAACCCACTGTGACGTGTTTGGGTGTTCAGATTAACCGTATATAACGACTACACTTTTAGCATGGGGATGTGTTGGCGTGACGTCACCACCGTGCATTAAATACGATTAACGACACGAAGACAAAAGTGGGGCAAGTAATTAACGTAAAACAGGTGGACTAGTTGTAGAGAGATACGAACACCTGCAAATGTCGCACTTTATTTTGACCGGATGATAAAGGAAGGAAAAAGATTTGCCTTGAATTCAATCGTCCACTCCCTGAGTAGTTACAGACCTGGTGCCGGGAAACTAAACCCACAACTTTTCTCCCCGATGAGCTTGTGACTAGCTACAATACGCGATAGTTACAATATGGACACTCCCGTACATGTATACTTTATTAGCTCTTGGTAGCAGTTATCCACTCATTGGGTGATATTCAGTATTGTTAGAAAGAAAAGCGAGGTACAAGCGGTCATTGTGGCTGAGTGGTGAGAGACCTCAACCTGGTTGCTGGAGGATTGCGGATCTGGTCGAACCCCTGGAAAGGGGATCTTGGCAAAGTCCCCATCAGGGCTGCATGCCGAGGCAGCGTAAGAGGTTACCATGCTCCTTCAGCAGCTATATATGGGATCTTATTCTGGACATTTCTGGACAATCCTTCAGCCCCTACAATGATCGGAGGTTCCCCGGGTCAAATCACAGCCCCTCCCTTTACCAGATATTTCTTTTCTCAAAAAAGGCTGGCAATGTTCCAAATTGAGCCGGTTCAGCCATACAAGTATGAAATTGTTTCGGTTGACTTACGGCTCAAAGAAATTAATTTAAAAAAAAAAAAGGTCCGTGCATCCCCAGTTTAGCGTCTCAGAAGTGCATCAAGAATATTGAGAAGAAGTAGTTAAAGAATGGATTACTTCACAAATGCATCCAGGTACAACAACAGTGCAATTACCTAAAATTAATAGAGTTAATGATATCAAACACCTGTGGGTTTCTCTGGTTAGTACGTTTAACTGCAAGTGCTAAATTAACTCTGTTATTTCTCGGCTCCGTTCTTTTTAGAATTTATTAGAATTTAGAATTTATTAGAAAATTTGTTTCAGGCAATACGTTAAATGTTAAAATGTTTTATTTTGCCATTGTAATGTTTGGCCGTATCGTTTCATTCGAACACTAATGACAGTCGTTAAGTAATTATCATCAATTATGGGTCATTACCCCGTTCGACAAGTAAGAACTTTTGGATGCATTTGCCAACCTTCGAACACTGTAAGAAGCAACAACTTTTCCACGAGAATTGACGTTCCATTCTTGGCAACTTGTAACTTGGCTTATGGCGGAAAGCTTGCTATAAAATGGAAAGAACGTTTTTACCGCCAGAGACACTCGCAAAAGGTAGCAGCTACAAGCGGTAGAGATGCTCTTTGTCGTCTTGTAGGACAAATTCAAGTTGATCGATGTCTCGTTGTAAATAATTCTTGTTGTATTTGCTGAAGGCGAAGAAGTAAATTGGATCATTTCGTTTGCAAGCTTGGGTCGACCCAATGAATTTATACCATGGCCTAGTCCATTGTGCAGTACTCAGTCTTATGCTGCTGTGGTACCTAACGTGAAAACCGTGGACCCTGTTATTAAGCATCAAAACCGAATTGTCAGAACGATTTGTTCAAAAAAACAACATGTGTATTCTGCCACCCCGCCGTCTGTACGTCTATAGAACCCTTATTACTTCTTGTAAAAGTGGTGTGCTCTTTTCTACTCGTCTTGTTGTGACAGATTATCAGACGAGGAATAAATCCTGTTTTAATGCCGTACAACCAAAGGTTGCTAAGCAAAGACGCGATAAATACAGTTACTATCAGGGTAGAAATTTTTTTTAATTCATTGCCAACCGAAATTAAACATATTACTGGGTGAAATCATTCAAAAAACATTAAGTGGTTATTAGATCGAAAACCCTGTGAGCTTAGCAATGCTGTTTAGCATTGTGAGTTAACACTGAAAACTTTTCTTATTAGGTTACATTGTTTTTTAGTACGCGTACATTCCTTCCCCCCCCCCTCATACCCCCTGCTTTGTTTGATTTTGAAAACTCTGTATTCCACACCAATTACTAGGTTTTTTATTACTATTTTTTAAGAAGATGATACGCTTTTTTTTTGTACGACCTGTATGTACCTGCAGGCGAGCCTCTGCCCCTGGGGTGTGGGGTTCGTCTTTTGCCAATGGTTTTGTCGCAGATTTGGGCGTAAAACCATTATTAGGTTAACGAAATATAGGCTATGTATGCTCATGGCTGATTACCTCCTTGGCCCTCTCTCCGCCCCCTTTTCATTCATTATACTATTGCATTATGGATTTTATCGCTTTGAATATATCTGTTATATGTGAATGATACCAACATTTAGTTGGTGCGATTGTTTGGCAATTTTGGAATGAATTTTAATATTAGAAAATATGCTGATAACGGACTGCAATAGCTTGGTTCTAATGGGCTCTGAGCCAGTTGGGACGGGTATGGAATTGCACATTTTAGATTGGGAGAAATCTGGGTCCTTGTGTGCCAGCTAAAAAAAAAAAGCTATAACACAATGGACCAAGGGTCTTACTTTTATGTTCGGTTTTCTATACAGAAGTTCGGACACTGAGTTGCGTTTGTGTGAAGCAGTGTTACATATGGAAGTTACTTGGCATGTTTAGTGGAAAATATGTGTCATTCATCCATTAGTTGCTTATCGTACGTTGTTTATTAGCCTACCCTTAGGGCTACAGTGGAAAGGACGAATATTTATATCTGCCTTCTGGATTCACTAAAACAGCCTTACTACTTTCCTTGTAAACTTTACCGAAAATAACTTAATTCAACTCAATTCGTCTGTGGGTCTAAAGGACCTGGGGGGCGGGAGGGGGGGGGGTGCTATAAGTCACCCAGAGCCCTGTAAAACGATTCATGTTCAGGCATTTTTAACCGTAAAAGCCAGTTTCTAAACTGCAATAAAAGCAATATTTGTTAACATTTATCAAATTCTACTCTTAACCTCGCCGGGGGGGGGGGGGGGGCGGGGGGAGAGGCTTGGGTGCGCCACTGTACACTGTAGCGTCTACATATAAAAACAAAATAAAAAGCCGTTTTCCCAATATTTAGAGGGCTTTACGGTGCGTTTGCCATAATCGTATTTGACGACCGATTTTATGGCAATCGTCCCAGCTCTTCTGCATTTTCCCGTTTGCTCGAAATTATACACTTCCTCTCTTCTGCTGGATTTCCCGTTTGCCATAATCCCGTTTGCTCTACCGAAGGATTTGACGACATCGTCCTAAGACCCAATTTCAAGAAAGAATGTTCGTAACCGTCCAAAACTGCGCATAGATTGTTCAATTTTCAAGCATTTCAAAACATAGAAGCAACCAACATTATCGGATCCGAATATTGGATTTTGGATTCAGAAAAGTGGTAGAATACCTATGTTGTGAAAGCTTAATTTTAGCATTTTTTTAAGGGGGAGGGGAGGACAGTATTTTCCTTTACGAGCAATCCCACGCAACATTCTCAATCTGCTCCCTCCCCCAGCCCCCCCCCCCCAAAAAAAAAAGATTACCGTGATTAAACTTTGGTTTGGAAACTGGTTTTTTAATTTTGTTTTGCCCACATGAATAAGTACGTGTGCTCATTAATTAGCCGTAATTTTTTTTTAATGACAAACAGTAACGAGTTTTGCCAACAGATGGCGCAGAAACTCGATACCGGGAGTGAATAATCCATACGTAGTTTTGAATATTAAGTATATTCGTTCAGAGCTCAATTTGAAATGAGACTTGATACAGGATTTATGGCAAACGGACATGTATGACAAATGGGATTATGGCTACTGGGCTAAGATATTCAGGGCTTCCGGGATTATGGCAAACGCGATTATGGCAAACGGGATTATGGCAAACGCGATTATGGCAAACGGGATTATGGCAAATGGGATTATGGCAAACGGGCGGAAGCCATTTAGAGGTACATTCTTTCGGTTGGCTTTCCTGTGTGGCGCAGTTTTGCAACATTACTTCACACGCGTGTAAAATGTTGCAAAGGCAACTCGTTTTCCTATTTTCCCCCTCGTCAGAAACGGTTTTCCTACATTCACTTTAATTTATGTTAATGTTGCAAAAGCGGTTTCACGCAGGATGCTCAAATATAGTGGGAAGGTATACGTCCTTTTAACAGTTCATTTAGCAACTTCCGCAAAGCGCGTATAGTAGCGGGTTTCATAAACAAGGCATCTCTCTCTCTTTCCATGGCTACGTCATCACACAGAGCCAAAGGTCGGCGCGTCGTTGGGTTGGTAGCTAGCTATAAGTATGTATGTAGGCGTCTAGCTTCGGGCATATTTGCGTTGCGCAACGTGTGATGACGCACTTGCTATCAGTATGGACTGCCTGTTTCCTGCGTTCGCGTGTGTGTGTGTTCGTGCAGCATACGTCGTGTATCAATGACTGCGTGTGGGCGGGTAAGTAACACAGCTTGCTACGCGACTGGCGTACGTTAAAGCGCTTCGATGTTGTTGTTGTTGTAAGTGGCCATTTGTTGCATTTAGTGACTGTTTACGCTGTTAGCGTGGCTTTTGTTTGGTCGCGTATTTGGTGAACGAACGAAGGTATTAACGAACGGCGGCTTTTGTCAATCTGATGGTTAATGCATGAGTACCAAATGACCTTGCCTCCCCGATACGTTGCACTCAACAATTGTGTTGTTGCTGGAACGCGGGTTCCTTTTCGCTCGCCCCCCGTTACAGCGGAGGATTTGTTGTTGCGGTGAGGAGGAGTTGGGATGCTGAATGACGGACGACACCGGAAGAATTCGGGTATCGGTGATATTTTATGATCCAACTTTCACCTTATTTAGGCATCGTTCGAGTTAAAACTACAATTAAAAAAATAAATAATAACAACGGTTAATATAGCTGCATAATACCTGCTGTTACGCGTATCTAGTGCTGCATTATGTAGGAGTAGGCACGAGAATTGGGGAGGGAAGGGTGGGTGCAGTGGTTTTACTGATGACGGTTTCAATCGACATTGTGAAATGAGTCAAGATATGACTGGTTTACGAAAACGTCGCACAATGACAACTTGAGTGAGGGCGCGTTTACGCAAGGACAGTTTTCTCGCTTACTAGTTTTTACTTGGTCAATACTAAATCTGCTGGCTGCTTCTCGCCGTTGTCGGAGAATGAGACTTTCGAGTTGTCTATACGGAGTAACCATGACAACAACGCGGTCGCAAATTTTCCCCTCGTGCCTCGCGACACGACGTACGATGCTTGCAACATGGCAGCGTCGATTTATGACAACAAGAAAACAATTTTTACTGCAGTACACGACGACGGACAGGTTCCTGAATACCGACATTCGAAGGTTTGTCTTCGATTCGATAACTACGAAATGGACGCCATGTTGGATCTTGAATTCTCGCTGCGAGGTGCTATTGTCTCGTTTGATCACTGCTAGGAGCTGTTTTTTCAGCGAGAATAGCAAATTTTGGAAATAGCGTGAAATGGCAACAATGTTGCAGCAATGTTTAAAATGACTGTTGCACTTTGTTCTTTATCCGTGTTGTTATTTATAATACATTTAATTTGTTGTCTATTACCGCATTCATTTAATAGAAACGGGAAATTAATCGTAAATAAATAACGGTTGTCTAGCAAATAGCTTTCGGCGAGCGAGAAGATCTCATTGCGTAAACGAGCCCTAAGGGCGGGTTTGCGCAACGACTCGCCTTTGCATTCTTGCAGCTAGAAGCTAGAAATCATCTGAAATTCTAACATGGCGGCGGTAATAACTCTGTCGACTCGAAATGAAAACGCCGAATAATGAGAGTTCAGAAGCGACTGTGAAAATTTCGTCAGGAGGAATTCTTTATCTTATTGTCACGGATTATAAGACTGCAAGCATTTATTCAAACGACGTCGAATTTAGCTAATCCGGATAACGTTGTTACCATGTCAACGACAACTTCGTCATTGCGATTAAATTCTAGCTGCGAGAATGCAAAGGCGAGTCCTTGCGTAAACCCGCTCTAATGCCAGATAAGAATAAAGTTAATGGAGAGCACTTTCATAAATTAACCGTTCTGTTGCCACAACTCATTATAGTTGCTTGGATACGGGTGCAAACCTATTTACGTTGCCTTTTGGACTTAAATATCAGACTGCCTGCGCGGGGAAGTGAACCCACCACCTTTGAAACCAAATGCCGAGGTCCTATACCGCTGAGCCATACTGACACGGCCTTAATAGGAAACTTCCATAAGCAGCTTTTAACACATGTACGTATAAACATACACTTTTCCAATTGACACTGGAGGGACGCTTCCTTGCGTGTAACACACCAATGAAACCGAAAGGAACGCACAAGAAAGTATGAAAACCTTTCTGTTTCACTGACATGTGGCGCACAAGGAAACGTCTCTGCAGTGTCGATTGGAAAAGTGTATGTTTATATACCCTATACACTATACATATAGTGTGTGTGTTTTTGAATGTATATTCTTTCCACCGCCATTTTCTCGATCCTCCACGTGAAATACGGCCCCAAAATTCTATTTACTTATCGTTAGTTAATCCTTTGCTAAAAATCCGTTTTTAAATGTGGCTTCTACGAGATTTTCTGTTGAATATTGGGAACTAAGTTAATAGCATCCTGCGATTATGTGATCCTTTGGGCGCTTACAATCACCATACATTTAACCCATCTCGAGCCCAGTTGGCTTTCCGTTCTGTTTAAAGATTAGTTAGTCATTCATTAAGGCGCAATTAATTTCCGTTTCCTCAATGAGACGATTTTTTCCCGCTGAATCAACCGACTCATTAAGATGTCTTTTATCACTGGGATAATTGATATAAGCAGAATTAAGAAACTGTGGAGATTGTCGTCACTCAGTAGGTCCCCTCTAAGCTAAAAAAAAAAAAAATTCAACGTGTCACTCGACTTGAGTAATAAATGCATTTATAGCCCGGTATTTTTCAACTAAACTGCTTTTGCAACACCCTTGACAACGCAAGCATATATAACGCAGAAATGATAATGATGGACACGTTCTTAAAACGTTTCTTTCGTGATATTTACCGCCATTTTGCTCAAGCGATGCGTCCAGCGAGTACACCTTAACCAGTACACCTTAACGAATACATCTTAAACAGTTGATGCGTGACGTTACTTTCGGTGGAAACGGTCGCTTTTGGTGTAACAGAGCAAAAGCAATAAACGTCATAATCAAAGAAGAACGATATTTGTTTGGCGTGTGTGTTGTCCGTTTTCAGTGTACAACACTTGCTTCCGGTTCTGGCCAAGGATTAAATGAATGGTCGTCCATGTTGCGGGTAGGAGGTGGCCATGCCGGTGGATGTCACAGCACGTCCAACTGTGTGCAAATCCACTATAGTCACGTCTTTCAGAAAAAACGGAAATGGAAACGCCATTGCGGAAACGGAGACTCTTTAAACGAAAACTCGAAAAAACTGAATCTCCGTTTATTCTAGTTTACTTTTTTTCTAAAGTAAATGCATTTATTCGTCGGCTTTTTTTTTTCGACAGCTGTTATTTTGTTTAAAACTCCATTGTTAGTAAATCCACTAGTCATGTGCTTCCTTGCAGCACTCTGATTGGCTGTTCGGGCTACGTTGGCGGAAATGGGTGCTGTGACGACGTAGCACGGTGCGACTCGGTATATTTTCCGAAAAACAAAACGCCCGGAACTCTGTCATGAACCATCGTCTCTAGTCGTTGAATCTTTGGTCATAATGACTATGGTGGTTGATATCAGCAAGGGGCACCACATAAACATGGAGATATTTGGTCGAGCCAATACTGGGAGAGCACGTTTCTTAGACTTAAAAAAAAACGTTCTGGTCCAATCTCATATGCTGCGAAACATTGGAAATTGGAAAAGAAAACATGCGATGTCACACCCATCCCCTGCATAAAAAGGGGCTTCCCAAATTACACGAACTTGTGCAATCGTATACACACAGTATTTAGACTATAGTAAAGACGGCCTGGTTAACGCACTGGCCAATCTGTTAAAAACATAGATGGTATAC
Source organism: Lithobius niger (assembly GCA_023313725.1). Lineage (NCBI taxonomy): Eukaryota > Metazoa > Arthropoda > Chilopoda > Lithobiomorpha > Lithobiidae > Lithobius > Lithobius niger. Next base: position 8,204 of record JAHWFP010122540.1, read on the forward strand.
TAGTTTTTCGTGTGCCTTTGGGAGATAACCGCAATTATTGTGTGCGCGGTGTATCTTGAGTCCTGCAAGTATATTGTCAGCGGCTACGTCTTCCTGGGTGGGGTGGCTTTAATCGATGGCCGCCATTGTTTTTGTAACCATCTTGGATATCAACAAGGCACTCTGCTACTAAAAACGTACAATCGATTATGTGTTCGTTCTACGGAGAACTCAAGATAGGCCGCGGACACTATAGTTGTATACTTATAAAAGGTCTTCGACAACGCAGTTATTATATTTGGGGCATTTTAATATTTTATTACGTAAAATTGACGTAATGGGATGAAAAAGAATTATTTTAAAATCTTCAGCAACCCAGTATTTGGGAGCCTGGACATGTCTGGTTTCGGTTGACGGGTTTTGATCTGTAGTTCGGTGTTAGGAAGGAGTCGGATTGTGTTAGGCGCTAAAGGCATGAGCAATGCGCCTGTATTTCTTTTTGTAACAAGGCGACCGAAAACTGGTTCGCATATCGCGTTACCAAAGGTACTTACATCTCGAGGGGGGAAATGTCGACCTTTTAGCTACCATGGAAACTTGGGCCATTAGTAACCGTGGTAACCATGGTATTATAACGGCTGGCACGCTGGGGCTAACAGTGGCCGGTGGAAACTCCAAAAATGCACGCCAACTCAAATGTACACAAGATTGAGCCAAAGGTTGAGGCTCAAAGTTGAGGCTCAAAGTTGAGGATCAAAGTTGAGGATCAAAGTTGAGGATCAAAGTTGAGGCTCAAAGTTGAGGATCAAAGTTGCATATTTTATTGAAACATCTCGCAGTCTGCAGCCAACAACAATTCTGAATGCCTTGTTGAAGGGCTATGCCTTCCAAACGAGACAGATTTTCTCGGGATAGTTTTTCTCCAACTCCAATCATGCACAGTGCTTTTAAGAAGGCATTTTCACGTACCGTTAGGCAATCCCTGGCTACAAAATCATTTTCGAATATGGCGGTTACAAGTTATTAACACATTCTCACGCAATACATTATAAAGAGTGTCTCTAAAGTTGGACCCTCCAACCGCGTTACTTTTTTGTGTAGTTGGTGTAAGCAGGAGGAAATGAAAGCGTACACAATATTGCTACTGCGTATGCTGAATATGCTTTTATTTCCTCCTTGCGTAAGGCAATTAGACTTTGGTAATCGTCAGTGAAAAAAAAGGAACGCTCACATTGACGGAATGTCAATCATCACCGGGCCAATTCTCTTGTATTTGAAGGAATAGGAATTAAGACAAAAGAGTGCGCATGCAAACACTCGCAAGAATTGACAACTGAGTACCCAATATTTTGAGCCGCCATTTAGGTTTGCCACCACCGATCACGAACCGTCTGTGGAGATGTGTGACGGGTATAGACACGGTCACCTACAGTAAAGGCCGTATCATCTTTGCTTCCAACAATGCACCCCAAAACGGCGAATCAAATAACGACGCGGCAAGTTTGCAAAGTGGCGTCATCTGTTGACAGAATTTGGAACACTGGTCGGTTAGTTTGAAATTTCACCGCTTGGTGTAGAGATGGCAGCACCTAGCTAACTTGCGCTTCCTTCTATGTCAATTGTTGATTTTACTTGCCTAATTTGTCTTGATCTGATCCGGCCTTAACTGTAGGTGGCTGTGGTATAGAGCAGTGACATTTGCCGCCATATTGGCACCAGTATGGGTTTTGGAGGGCATAACTACAAGGTGCACTACATAAAAATGGAGGGGAAAACAACGGAAGAGCGCGTTTCTTAGGCTTAAAATTACGTTGTTTTCTCCAACAACAAAAATGCGCGTTTTAGGTCTAAGAAATCACTCTTCACAGCTTCGGCTTCAGTGTGACGCCCTTCTGTTTCTCTCTGCAGTGCCCCTTGCAGCTAACCCATTAAGGCTCCAGCATATAGAGTTATACACAGTATACAATAATACTACGTCGTGTCACTGCTCTATAGGTCTATATTTGACCCCACTAGGCCTCCATTACTATTTGGTGGTCCTTGAGACCAGACAAACGAAAAATTGTACCTGTATTGCACAAAGTTACACGGCGGCACACACTCATCACTTTCATGATGACTCCTTCGCTAAATTTCTGGATGTTTCCCCGCGTCTCAGCCTGGTGCAATATTGTGACACACGACGGGTGCTTCACACATAAATGAGGCCAATAGCTAGTGTTAGGGGTCTTGAGCGACGATTATAGTTATTAACACTGGCGATAGCCAGTGTTAGTAAGGGTCGACCTAGGATCTCTGTGTTAAACTTTCAACTTTGAGAGCTTATAACTCCGTCAAAAGTAAACATTTTAAAACCAAATTAGGAATCTAGCCTTGACTATAGTCCAAAGGCCTGTCTGCAGTCCAAAAATTGTGAAATTTGGGCGAGCCAAACCCGAGATACAGAGAGGGGCCAAATAGACAACTTCTTGTTCTTGGTCTTGTTCTTGGTCTTGTTCTGGGGATGTACCTTTCGTCTGTCCTCTCTACAGGTCAAATCATTTGTCCTATGAAGCCGGTTCTTAGCTCATTTTACAGGTATTGCTCTGTAGATGTGCCCTTTCCATAAGGCATTTTCTAATTGGTCAAGTGGTTCAGGGGTTATGGAGCTCTAAACGACCAGACTGATTGTTTTACATTGTTTTAAACATTGTTATTATGCAACAATGCTAATTAGCAAACGCCAGCTACAAGACTGAAGATTAAAGGATTTGTTTCTATTGTTAAGACTGGCGATAGCCAGTGTTAGTAAGAGTCAGCCTTGGGTCTCTATGTTAAACGCTCAGTTTTACAGTTTAGCTGCAATTCAAAAAGTAACACGAATTAATAAACAAAAACGGAACGTTAAATGTTTAGAGTAAGAGTCTAAAAGTCAAAACCTAGAAGGAACACGGACAAGGTTTGACAGTAAGGGTCTAGGTGTAAAATTTTGTAAGAGGCTGGTAAGCATTAGATCCTTACTACCCGGTGGTCTTAGAAATAAAAACATTTTCACGAAAAACTGGAAATCCTCCCATGTGATGATCCAGTGGTAGTATGATATAGGTTTACTGCTTTACTGTATGTTGAAAATTATTTTTCGATTTAGTAACATTGTAGGGTATTCGCAGTAGACAACATTACTGGTTATCCTCTGCCATAAATCTACGAAATATAATAAAAAAATTCTAAAACATCAAAAGACACAAAATGCCAAACTTCACAAGAAAATTATGTTCTTAAAGTTCCATAACAATATTCTAAGAACAAAGAAAACCTGCTACAATCGTTCATACACACTTTCTGTCCCAATAGAGTAGAACTATAAGCTAACCACCGGGTAGTAAGGGTCTAATGCTTACCAGCCTCTTACAAAATTTTACACCTAGACCCTTACTGTCAAACCTTGTCCGTGTTCCTTCTCGGTTTTGACTTTTAGACCCTTACTCTAAACATTTAACGTTCCGTTTTTGTTTATTAATATAGAACGGTTGAAACTAGGACCAGAATAACGCGTACGTATGTGTGTCGTGGCAAGGATACGTAGCCGCCCGTCCGCACGAATTATTCTATCCGAACCCCCCCGAAACGGTTTAAACCGCGGGGGGGGGGGGGGGGGGGGGGCACGGCTGTTGTAAAATTTAAGGTCCCGCCCTTACCCACAGGGCTATCCTTAGGTGGGCCCCAGGAATTTACGTTCAATCGACGAGCCTATTCCTTTTCTCAAATGACGATATCTGCATTCTCATTTTCCCACGCCAGTTGGAACAAAGAGTTATTGGAGGGTCACAACTAATTTCTGGTGGTCAAGGGACCTCCTTTAACGAAACTCAACCACCTTTTTTTTTTTAGACATAGGTCTTACCTTTATGTGGTAATTCCGTTTTTTCCATTGTGCTGCCTCTACAGTTTGGAGGCTCCTTCCGGACTGTGTTTGGGTCCCCTCGGGGCCGTCTTTCCTCCTATTGGGATGCGATCAGACTTCTGAGACAGTGTAGTAAACAGGATGTCTGAAAAGTCTGACCCCCGCACGAAATTAAAAGTTCGTGCACGTTGTCGTTCGATTGCTCCCTCGCTGGCCACGTATTACAATGGATTAAATATTAGACTGAAATGATCAAAGGGCAGCTGCCACATGTAAACGTTTTGTCTTTTAAAACTCCCCATTGTTGTGCACAGCTTTCGTGTACGGAGCGATTACAGTCGACGGCACTCTGGCCATTCTTCCACCAGTTTTGGGTCCTTCTGCCAGTAACTTTTAACTCGGACATAATATGTGTATAAGGCCATTCGCTATTTGCTATTAGGCCATTCGAATCAGTGACCGGATATGTGGTCAGCTTTATTGTACCGATAGTGGCCAAGTCAGCCGTCATACGCCTGCCAACAATTACATCATCTGTAACGCGCTATTTACGAATGCCAAGGCGCACCATGAGTAAAACACTCAGGGTGTACCTTGTAGTTACATAAGCTACTTGGCGTCCTGTCAACTTCCGTCTACACCGGAACTTGGCTGAACGCCAACTGCCGGGTAACGAGCCGGTTGCGCAACGTAAAGCCTCAGGCTACTTCTGTTGTTCAGCCCCGTGTATAAATACGAGGTCCTGGACCATGGGAAGGAACTTGGTGTGGGGCAGGCAACTCGAAAGGTTGTCTCCCTGGACTCAGCTCAGGATAAGACCAAGCTCCTAAACTTGTGTTTTATGCCTAATATGTGTTCTCAGTGCACAGTCCCCTAGCAATGCAGTAAGGAGTAAATTGGCTTTAAGATTATTCTTGATTTCAATCGTCTACTCCCTGAGTACGTCACACATCAGGTTGCAAGTTTGTGTTAATCCATAACAATCGTTTTATATAACTAGGTTGCAAGTTTGTGTTAATCAATAACAATCGTTTTATATAACTGTTCTAGATATCTCTTGCAGTAGCCACACAGTGATTTTAATTGATGTGGTTCAGTTCTTTTTCTACAATACCTTAACAGAAAACCTCGTTTTTACCTAGTGCCCCTGTTTTTTTTTTTTTTTTTGTAGTCTAGCCCACATGTTGTTTTGAAATGGTTGTAGAATTCAGCACCGTATAATCACTGCTGCCCTCTGCCGGTTAAAAAATGCAACCTCTCATGTCTACAACGCTTTTACCAAAGAGTTGTTTTGCTTTTTGTGACGTATGTGGTAGATAGAGCGGTAAAAGTTTTGATGTGGTAGATAGGCCGACCGATTGTACTTTCGTGTATCTGACACCGCGTTGAGTAGTGCTAGTTGGTTTTTGAGCTGTCCCAAGCTCCACTACAATGACAAACCAGCGTCCCAACGTCGATATATTCCCATGTTCCCTTGTTCCAAACCCATACCACTCCGGTCTAAAAAGATAAGTTGGCGACGGGGAAAACGTTCTTTTCAGTCTTTGGGTCCCTCCGAGAGCAATTTCACTCGCGTTTGCGGTAACGATTTTAGGGCGCGTTTATGCAACGACTGCCTTTGCATTCTCGCAGCTAGAATTTAATCGCGATGGCAAAGGTGTCGTTGCCATGGTGACAACGCTACCTGGAATAGCTAAATCCGACGTCGTTTGAGCAAATGCTTGCAGTCTTATAATCCGTGACAATAAGATAAAGAATTCCTCCTGGCGAAACGATTTTCCCAGTCGCTTCTAAACTCACGTATTGACTGCTTTCGTTGCGAGTCAATGTTTTAAAAAGCCAGCAAGTGCACATGTATACATTAAAATGCGACGTTTCGGGATTTATCATCCCGTTGTCAAGCAAAAATATTTTATAGCATAAGCTACAAGTCAACAAGATACACTTAAATGGTTTCCCATTTTAAAGAAAGGCAAGCCAGAGCAGTAAAAGGCAAATTTAAAAAGTAAAAATATATACCAATCCTTCACAAATTTGGAATCAAAAATTTTTCCCACCAGGGCCATCCCACATAAATAGCCACCACCGCCGCTCTACAAATCACTTCTTCCCTGCTTCGTTAGGGAGAGGTCGTCCCAGTTCAGCTTTTGCGCTGACTGGGATTCACATTTTATATTTTTTTATTTTTTTACTTTTTAAATTTGCCTTTTACTGCTCTGGCTTGCCTTTCTTTAAAATGGGAAACCATTTAAGTGTATCTTGTTGACTTGTAGCTTATGCTATAAAATATTTTTGCTTGACAACGGGATGATAAATCCCGAAACGTCGCATTTTAATGTATACATGTGCACTTGCTGGCTTTTTAAAACATTAACTACTTTTAGTGCTTTTATTCTGTCAATTCGTTGCGAGTCGGCAGAGCTAAAACCCCCGCCATGTTGGAATTTCAGATGATGTCTAGCTTCTAGCTGCGAGAAGGCAAAAGGCGAGTCGGTGTGTAAATCCGCCCTTATTGCCATGTTGTTAGACCTGTGCGAACCACTGTCTGCACGCGTGAAACTGTGTCTAGTGTCCGCGGCCTATCTTGAGTTCGCCCCAAAACGAACACAGATAATCGATTGTATATTTTTGGTAACAGAGTGCCTTGTTGATATCCTAGATGGTTACAAAAACAATGGTGGTCGTCGATTAAAGCCGCTCCCTCCAGAAAGACGTAGCCGCTCATAAAATACCTGCTGGACTCAAGATGCGCTGCGTACACAATAAGTCGCACAACGATCATGCCTGTGGAAAAAAATTACATCCAAACATTGAAGCGCTCGTAGCAAAAAAAGACGTCCGTCCAAAAGTGCGACTAATAAGAAATTGTCATTTTAAACTGTGAAAGTTTTTTTTTTTCTCGTGTGTAATGTAACCGGCTGTTTACACGAATGGCAAGATGCAACACGAAGCCTACACTTCGCGGTGCATCTTGTCATTACGTGAGCTGCAGCACGCCCGTCCAATTTCCGTACAGCTTACACATGAATTGGCCGAGCGCCAGCAGCAATGCAACGAGCGAGTCCAACTGCTCAGATCAGTGCAGTAAAGCTGGTCACGTGACGTAAATCCCGATGGGTACCCTCTGCTCGATCAGATTTAAAAGCTGGCAGGGGGAGGAATAACTGGAAAGGTTGCTCCTCTTTAAGACTGCTAGCGCTAAACCAAGCTGCAACTTGAGTTTAGTATACCTAATATGTATTACTCTGTGCAGAGTTCCCTAGCTCTGCAGTAAGGGGTGAATTGGAGTTGAGATTGATACTTGAAACCTCTCGTTCGCTCCCCGAGTATAGTTACAATAATTCCGAGATTTTTAATGAGTGAGGCCATGTTATCGTGCGGCCCGCGTATTTTATAAGTATCAAAATGTGGCCGCCAAGTGCCCTGCGTGTGTGACATGCCCATCTACATCGTAGCATCCTCCCGTTTGTTCAATCTTCCAAAATCGATCAGAATTAGCAAATCAGCCCTTTTAGGCTTTAAAAAAGTTGAGCAATCTGCTTATCATATCCTTTCGGAGTTGGTGTTAATGGCCATCACGTGTTTGCGATGCAAGGGTGCCGGGCCCCTCCCTCAACCTCAAGTTGAGCGTCACGCGGCCCTCCCAATTCATTTAGTCATGACAAATGATGACCATTAGCACTTGGGGTACATAGCGTGCTAAGCATTGGTTGCTAAATGGCTTTTTCACAACATCCATTCCACGCGTTGTCACTTTCAGTTCGTCACGCAATCCAGAGATACACATACTGCGGTTCTGCCTTATACAATACTATTCACCAAAGTTGGCAACATTTTATATTTATGGTCCAATTCGGTTGTGTATATCACTAGCTGCTGATTGCATACACACACACACAAAAACAAGATGTCTAGACACACGCTAGTGCGTCGTGCCAAGTTTAGGCAACAATAACCAATTCAGTTGGATGAACGGCGAACGCCCTATCAAACAAAACTCCCATCTTTATTATCTAATTCAAATACGTACTCAACGACATAAGAAACCTCCGTGTACCCTCGGTCATAGACCGAGGGTAACGGAGGTTTCTTACGTCACTTTATGTTACGTCGCTTTATCTTACGTCGACTTGAACTCTCATCGCTTTAGGAGAGAGGTGGTTACACGGAGGTTGTAGTTGGAGTGAGTTAAAACGACAGCGGGGGTTCCTGCGTCGCGTTTATCTAATCCCCCTATCACGCAATCCCCTCTTTAGTCCCAAGTCCCCATTCAGTCCCCGTTTTAACGAAGTGACATGTGGCCGTCCTAGTTTCGTGACGTTTACGTGCGCTTTATTCAACCAATCACAAGGAAGCAGTCATTAGAGCGACGTAGCAAATGGGTTTTAGGTGGATACACGTTTCTAAAGCGCTTCATCTCCTTACGTCGACGTATCGAGGTGGTTTGAGATAAAGCGACTTGAAAGTGGGTTTAGGTGGTTACACGGAGGTTCTTAAAGCACTCTAAGCACTACGTGACGTAAGATAAAAGCGACGTAAGAAACCTCCGTGTACCCACGGTCTATAAAAAGCGTGATAGGTTTGTGCCTGGTCAGTATGGCTCAGCTGTAGGACCTCGGCCTCAAAGAAACCCCCAGAGGCACCCCGAAGGCCCACCCCCTCCCTCTACTCCCCGAGGCTTTCCTCCCCCCCCCCCCCTAACATTCCCCTATAAGTGATGGAGGGCGGCACCCCTGTTTAAAAAGGGAGGCCACTATCAGCATCGCGGAAGCCCTCCAGTCGGGGACACAAATCGAAATATATCCTAAATAAGCATATTGCTTTTCCTTCCATAAGCATATTTTATCGCATAAATCAGGTGTCGTATTCAGCAATAAATCACTGAATAAGTTAAAAATAGTTAGCATATTGTACGCAAATACGCCATTTTGTTTTTACCGGTAAAGGTACTAAAATATGCGCGATTTACACGTTGTATTTTCTGTGTCCTCTGCCCACCCTTCGAAGATCCAATTCTTTCCTCTCGGGAACAGTCTCTCCCCCCGCCCCCCTCCAAGTTTTATTTTAATATTTTTACTTTCACCTTTAAATCTGCAAATTACAGGCAACAACGCCAGTATTGTTATTTTTCTTCTTCTCCTTGCAGTAAGGCTGCCATATCACGTACCAATCACAACCGGCCTTATAGGGGAAAACCATAAACGATACTAAGCTGGCTGTGATTGGACCATTTCGAAAGAAACAAACGAGCCGCGTTGAGCCGTTTATGAACACTTCCTTTCAAACCTCGGCGTCGACACCAAGGAAAAATATCAGTTATTTGTAGCCTAGCCTAGAATGTAATCGCTCACATATTGTTCAATTTGGCTGTTCCCAAATTTCCCAGAAAACTGAAATTCCGCTTCTTTCTAGGGTATTCACCGCCTAAAGTGAAAAAAATAAATGAAAATGGGGGGGGGGGGAAGCCTCGGGAAGCCACACAGCTTAGCTTGATGAGTGAAGCGTGTTACTTACTTCATACATTAGAGTTTGAAGAGTTATGCCTGTTAAATAGTTCAAACAGCTTACTTAGATAAGTAAAGCATGTTAGCTGATGTAAACAGATTAGTTTCATGACTTAAGCGAGTTACTTACTTCATGCAGTATAGTTTGAAGAGTTAAGCCTGCTAAATAGTTCAAACAGCTTAAGTAGATAAGTAAAGCATATTAGGTATTGTACACAGCTTAGCTTGATGAGTGAACTGCGTTACTTACTTCATACAGTATAGTTTGAAGACTTATGCCTGTGAAATAGTTCAAACAGCTTACTTAGATGGGTAAAGCATGTTAGCTGCTGTAAACAGATTAGCCTAGTTTGATGAGTTAAGCGAGTTACTAACTTCATACAGTATAGTTTGAAGAGTTAAGCCTGTTAGATAGTTCAAACAGCTTAAGTAGATAAGTAAAGCATGTTAGGTATTGCACACAGCTTAGCTTGATGAGTGAAGTGCGTTACTTACTTCATACAGTATAGTTTGAAGAGTTATGCATGTTAGATAGTTCAAACAGCTTACTTAGATAAGTAAAGCGTGTTAGCTGATGTAAACAGATTAGTTTGATGGGTTAAGCGAGTTACTTACATACTGAAGCAGATGTATGGTCTGGGGGCGAGCGGTAAGCTCTTTCAGCGGGCGGGATGGGTCTGAGACAGAGCCCTGGAAGGACTCTCTTTTTTTTATGCCGTAAAGTGGCCCTCAGAGTTCATTCTTGCATCGCTGAAGGCCAACAATAAAAAGAAACGTGACGTCTGCACACTACGCTGGCGTGGATCCAGAGGAAGGAGGTGGGAGCGACCGCCTCTCCTAAAACCGAACACACACGCGAGCTGATAATGCTGTATTATTGTTTAAAATCATCTTCACTGGCAGCGTAAATTTATTAATATTCCCTATACAGACAGAGACACCCTTAAGAAAAGCAACATAAAAAATGCGTCATTTTTTTCTAATGACAGGTTTTACACGTTTTTTATAGGTTGGTTTCGTCTTTTTTCATGATTTCGTCCATTGTTGTACTGTGCGAATACAAAAATGAACGAAAGCAAAATAAAAGGATGAAACCAAAGTTAAAAAAAAACATGTAAAAATGTTAATTCTTTCCCCTACTGTTTCAGAAATACTTCTAAAATTTTTAAGATAACCGAATAGCTCGAAGACAAAAATCTACGACACGAAGAATCGAGCAAGTAATAAATAATCGAATAAGAAAGCGCTAAGTATAAAACAATTTTATTATGCCTAGAATTTTTAGTTTAAACAGGAATTGGTGGGTACAAAAGCTTTCTTTTACTGGTAAAAAAAAAAACAGTGAGTATAGAAGGGGCGTTTTTGTTTCGTCTTCCTACCCCCCCCCCCCCTTTCCCTGGTTCTCTAAACTTTGTGAACTGGAACCACGAATGGAGCATTATGTGTTTGATCCGTAGCTGGTGTGAAATCGCCCCTCCTAAAATTTCATCCTGGATCCGTTACTGACACTACGTTGTGTAAACCTTATATAAAAATCCATGTTCACATTACGATTACCAAGTGCACGCGAAACCAGAAAGCGTGAGTGCGCCCTTTAATCCGCAAACCTTCCCGTCAATGTTTTAATTTAACAATAAATCCGCTAGCTGGCCTGTGGCCTCGTAACTTGCATAATATGAACTGTAATCTTGAATTTAATTTCATTAGAAACTAAATCCCTTCATTACCTGTATGACTAACATTGTTTTTCTTTTCCGTTTTTTTTTTCCTTTTCTTTTAGTGTTCACCTTTTGGCACCGTGCTACCCTCCACCTCCACTTGTGATAATCTCGCCTGCTAATCCAATCGGACGGACGACCCACCGCTAATCTTGGCCCGTGCTATAGTGACTGCTGGAGTAGTAAAGTGTGTTGTGCGTGGTGTTTTTTTTTGTGTGTGGTTTTTTTTTTTTTTTTGTTCTTTAATCGGCGTCGGTGGGAATCGACCTTGGATGGAGGTGTGGCGTGCGTTTTAGTTCTCCAGGAGCCCTCGGGGCAAGGGCAATAGCAGCAGTGTACTTCGATAGCGCCCGTCCGTCGTCGTCTTCTAGCAGGATTGTTTCTTTTTGCTACGGTGGTTTGTGCTGTTCCTCGTCGACAGGTACGTTAAGATTTTTTTTAATATTCTTTTTTTGTGTGTTTTATAAATTTTCTTGAAAGCCGCAGTCCAGTTGGGTCGAGAGTCGTGTAGGAGCTTGAGATCGAAGGCGATTTAAAAAAAAAAATAGGTGGTTTTATTCCTGTACCTTATCCAAGAATTTTTTGACTGCCACCCCCTTCTGAAACGTGTTAGATTCATTCCTATTATTTCCGTCTGAGTTTATAGAGGGCGCCATGAGTTTTATGTGGGAATTTCTACTCAGTTTTTAGCCTAAAATTAAGCTTAAACTAAACGAAACTATACTTCTATTTAATTATTATTTAGTTTAGCTTAGTTGTAATTTAGTTTACTTTAGATTTGGGCTGAAAAATGAGCAAAATTTACCAGATGGAACGCGTGGCGCCCTCTGAAAACTTGGACGGAACTAATAGGAATGAATGTAACACGTTTCAATAGGGACTTTTTGGAGTTAAAAATTCTCCTGCCCAACCCTACAACTCTTGCTTATGCTCACCTCTGTAAATTATTATTTCGGGAAAGTGCTTACAAAATCGCGGTGTGTCGCTGCTAAATATATCAGCTTCAGTGTTGCCAGAGGTCCTTACACACAAAAATATTGAAATTATCGACCATTCCATCGTAAAAATATCGACTAAATATCGACCAACTGGTAAGCCTGTATCAGCCTAAGTCTTGTTATAGTTAAAAGCAGAGGCTGTCAGTAAGCACCAAAATGCAGCAACTTTACACTAATGTTTTACAGCCGCTTTTTACAGTAACCTTTTATACCACAACTATGTATCTGGCAAAAATTAAGCATGGAACAATTAACAATTTATTCTACGTGCTTTGTGGCGACGCACTAGCATGTAAATAAATACACACAAAAATCGCTATAAATTCTCTAAAGGAAAGAGGAGAACAAGCCATACAGCGAAAAATCGTACACTAGAAATAACGTAGTACAGTAAACCACCTTTATGCACTTATGTTTCGTTGAAGTGGCATGACCCGGACTCGAACCCCATATCACTGGCATAGCGCCTTTATCGCCATGGTCGCTCCTACACTGGCATAAAGATGACTCACTGACCAGGGCTCCATTCGACTGAAAATGCTTGCAGCCATAGGCAATGGAGAAGGAATACAAATAAATACAAAGGACAATCAAGGATACAGCTAATTGTGTTTATTGATTTAATCATTGATTGAGCCTTTGTGTTTATTTGTCTTCCTTGTCCATTGCCTATGGCTGCAAGCATTCTCAGTCGAATGGAGCCTGAAGATTAAATAAATGCTAACAATGCTGGTGAGCCAACAATTCACCCTCACTTTCAGGAAACGTGAAGAGGAAGCTTTATCCTTATTAATATTGTTTTTTTATAATGATTTCATGCAACTTTCCTGTGTAAAAAATTGTCAGTTGCCCATTTGGCTTGCCGTCCTATATTACAACAAGCGGCTAAAGCGACTACGTAGTCGCAACCGGTCTTCTGTACAGTTCTGCCACTTCCAATGTTGAGGCGCACACCTCTATCACGCACTGCAACAACTATAATCTAAAAACAGTAACCATCACAATTGCCGACTAAAAATAAGTTAGCTTATAGGCCTATTTTACATTTTTGGCGTAATTGTCAGCTTAGGCATAATTTACCTGTAGTTTTAATTTCGTAAGTAGCAGCAAACGGAGAATTGGATTGTACGGCAAGCCTATTCATTTTTAAAACACGGTGTGCCTCTGGGCACACATCTAGTGTAACAACGTAATGCGCAACGTAGCCTATATAGATCAGTGGTAGTAGGGAAGTGACGGGGAAAACGCAATAGATAGACGTTTTTATGCTGTTCATTCACCCAGCAGCGACTCGTACAAAACTTGACGTTGCCGTGGTAACGTGATTTTAGGCCTAATTATATTAACTGCAGTTTTGTTATTTCTTAAGTATCAGATAGGTCTAACGGAGAATTTGCTTCGAAGGTAAGAATAACTTATGGTTTTGTACCGCATTATTATTTTCCCCCAAGTACCTGAAATGGTCCAATCAAGTAGTGCAACAAACATCACATCAATTCAATTGTCGAGGTTGTAAACCATTGTAGCGCGACGCCATAGCGTCACTGTCTTATATCCTGAAGAATAAACAACTATGCTTCAAGATATAAGACACTGACGCTGTGGCGCCGCGCTACAATGGTTTACAACCTCGACAATTGAATTGGTGTGATGTTTGTTGTGATGTTTGTTGCACTATACTTGATTGGACCAAACTCCATGGCGAATGCCATGGCGAATGCATTCAATGCTCGTTTTGCGAGTGTTTATGCACTCCCCAAGGGCGTGTGTCCCCTGCGCAGCAGTAGTGTCAGGGTACGTCCGTCTCACACGGATCTTCCATGGAGTGTGCCTGAGTTCTATGCTGCCCTTGCAAGGTGTAAGGAGAGCAGTGCCCCTGGTATTGATGGGGTGAGATACTCTGCGCTTCGCGCTTTGACGCAGGAAGCGGTCAGCGACTGTGTTGCCCTGTTTCAGGAAATCATGGATGGTGCTTCAGTCCCAGATTCGTGGCTATACTCGGTTCTTGTTCCAGTTCACAAGGCAGGCACTACTAGGTCCAGTTTAGTGAACTATCGCCCGATCTCACTCTTGTCCAGCCTGAGGAAAGTGTTTGAGCGCATGGTTGTTCGCCGCCTGGATTGGCATCTTGAATTTTATAATTGTCTTGCTCCGATTCAGTTTGGATATCGGGCTGACAGGAATGCGCAAGATGCGAATCTGTACTTCCTGTCCGGTGTTTACGAAGCCTGGTCTCATGGGCATGTCGTGGTCGCCTTGTTCTTGGATATCAAGGCGGCATATGACACTGTCAGTGTTGACTGGGTCAGCTCCGGTTTGACAGAGATGGGGGTTGGCGAGAAGATGATTGGAGTGATTGCAGCTCTTCTGGGCAATCGGCGGTTTGCAACCAGAGTGAACGGGTTCTGGTCGGATGAAGCGACTTCTGATCGAGAGCTTCCTCAGGGCAGCTGCCTGAGCCCCACCCTGTTTGCAGTTGCGATTAATGAAGTCCTCCTTGAAATAAGTCAAACGTCTAATGTGGTCTGCTATGCGGACGACATTGTGTTGTGGTTCGCTGGTGAGGATTTGGTGGAGTGTTGTGCGAATGCGCAGGAAGCCATTGCGCTGGTATCGACCCGACTGACGGAGAGGGGTTTGCTACTGGCTCCTGCCAAGACAGAACTGGTAGTCTTCTCTAGGCGATTAAAGCGAATGGCGTCTCCTGCATCGATCGCCGTTGGTGGCACGGTTATCTTGCAGTCGTCTTCGGTCAAGTATCTTGGGATGCGCTTGGATGAGCGCCTCGAGTTTACTGCTCATACGAGGTGACCAGGATTAATGCACGGACCTCTGTTCTAAAGAGGTTGGTCATGATTGCGGGTGTGTCCAGGGGTGCGGTAATGGCCGTGTACAGGTCATTCATTCGTGCTCTTTTGGATTACCATTTGCCTTTTCTGTGTCCGCATCAGCTCCACCTGCACACGCTTCAGGTTGCTGTGAATGTGTCCCTGCGAACTGCCTTTGGCTGTTTGCGGACGACATCAGTACAAGCCCTCTGGGCTGAGTGTTGTGAGCCACCATTGCACGTCAGGGCGAGCGAGCTTTTGCTTGCTCTGTGTGTGCGCAATGTTAGTAGAGGTGACAAGGATCCGGTCGGATGTGTGATCAGGGACTATTGCACCTTGGGGCCTGTTGCCCGTAGTGTGCTTGGAGCGGCAGGGCATGGTGCTTCCCTCCTGCTGAGATTGTCACATTTTTCGCAGCTTGATGTGGCTGTGGTGCGCCCATTCTGTCCGTGGGCATGGTGCGCGGAGCTGGGCTCCGTGTTTTCACCCTTGGTGTGCCTGCGTGCAGATTGCTGTGAGGTCTATTGTGATACGTCCTTTCAACGTGGGTCCTGGACTGGAGGGGTTGGGGTTGCCATTCCGACGTTGAAAATTTTTAGGTGCTATAAGTTAGTGGCTGTGCCATCGAGTACGGTGTGCGAATTGTGCGCAATTTCTGCTGCGCTTGATGAGGCGCTGGAACTGGTACTACCAGTGGTAGTGGTTTACACAGACTCACGGTCAGCCATTGCTATTTTGCGGCGTGCAGTGACCACGTTGGACTTGCGTGATCCCTTAGCATTTTCAATTTATTTGAAACTGTGGGCTATGCAGAATCGTGGCAGTGTAGCCTTGCAGTGGGTGCGGGGTCATGCCGAGTGTCCTGGCAATGAACAAGCGGATGGGCTTGCGAGAGCTGCTGTGTGTCACGGTGCAGAGGTGATGCGGCTCTGTTTGTCCCCGAAGGTGCTGCATCCGATGGTTGCAGCGTGGCATACTGACCAGTGGACTGATGAATGGAGTAAAGCAGGTGCAGGTCGCGATTTATTTCTGGTGCAGCAAGTGTGTGCGCGGTCTTCGATTCTCGATAATCTTCTACGAGTAGATGCTAGGGCTTTGTCGCGGTTGAGCACGGGCCACTCCCTCCTACCGGCTCATCGGTTTCGCCTGGGGTGGACTGACTCACCCCTGTGTCCGGTCTGTCTTGTTGAATTTACACGTGAGCACTTTTTGTTATTGTGCCCTACTTTCCAGCAACAACGTCGAGGTTTGCGTGCGGTACTTCAGGGGCACCCTGCTGTTGCTAGTCTCCTCTCGGTCTCAGGGGGGCATTCTGCCCTTGTGCGACTGCGATCTGTCGCACGATTTGTTAGGGCTACGGGGCTCGGTGTATAATCGTCTCCAACCTTTCCATGTATCTCTTCTTCTCTCCTCGATGCGTGTAGGCTGTTTTGTACCCAGTGATTACCTGGTAGTTTTGGGTTTGAGGTGTGTGTGTGGTATGCTGTATTTCTGATGCGGGATGCGTGGCTTTGGGCCGATTTCTCGCTTAAATAAAATCAAATCAAATTGGACCCTACGCTCATGATCTGCATTTTGTTTCCAAATCTTTTTGCAATGAAACACTCCCAGTCTCTCCTAGTGGGATTTGTTGTTTTTATGAGCCGGATTAATATTTATTACGGGGCTCTGACCCGAAGCCTCATGCTCCAAACAAAAACTACAAACAATGACCGTAATGAGCCAGTTAATGAGCTGCATCTTTGCAGCAACAATGTATTCTGACAATTAAATATTGAAACGACGCGCGTTGTAGGGACAGATCCGGCAGGACTGCTAGGTGATTGTCAGGGACACTGGACGTACTAATTATGGCAGTGAATGCTGCTTTAACTCCATGGACCTTGCCTGCTTGACCTCTCTCTTCAGTTTACCTTTCTCTCCAAGCAACACACTGTTGCCCTGAATTTACTGTATTATCTTGTAACAATCTTGGACAATAACAATGTAAAAGTATTGTAAATCAATTCGATGAACATTGTAAGCTCGAGGGTTGCCATGCCAACAATGTGACCAGGCTGATTAAGGGCAACAATTGCCCAATACCACTCCTTCCTTTCCAATCCAACCAAGCCGAGAGTAAGTCTTAATTTCGATTGCCTAACTAGAAACTGTCCTCCCTATTTCTCCTCCCCTTTGCCCCAACTTAAGTCATCATGCCCCCAATATTCTCACTAAAATTCACCCCATCACATCTGTAATTAAGCAGGGTTACGTTAAGGCAGGCGAGCTACGACATCAGTTATCCTGAACTAGTAAAACATATTTGGCAAACTTCTGTTCAATTACCGTTTCATAGCTTCACTGTTCCTCCATGCATTAACCAAACCAACTCATTCACATTTCCGCCCGAACGTAGTCCCGTATCCCTGCAGCGTATAACACTTAAGCATGTTATGGTAGACTGTTAGATGACAATACCAACAATGGTTACAACACAAATTTTGAATTTACGCGCCATTTCACAGACACGTTCTTCTAGCTGCAACCCCCATTTTAGAAAAAGGCACTTCCCCGTACTACACCTGTGTGTCAAAATTGAGATGTGTGAACTTTCGCTAACGAGCTGTAAACGGGTCTTTATACCCTATGAGAATTAACATGGGAGCCTTGTCCTTAGCTAGCCAGCAACACAAATCAATGTTATTAAGGGTACTTTTTCTCCATAAAGGAGACGTTCCCACACTTTAATGTTGAAGTTTTTTTCGTTACTAGACCCAAAAGACCTGATTCCAACGATTTTCAAAGAGTTCTACCGTATGGGGAATTTACAGCAGTAGGCTGAAATCAGGTATAAGGTCGTTACAGTTAAAAGACACAGTCTGCTAGTGGCCATCTTTCCACTTGGCGGCGACACGCTAGCGTGTGTCTACTGTCTAGAAACGGAAGCGTGGGTTTCTTACGTACGTAAGTAAGAAAACGAAGGTCTTTGGTTCTAACTTAAGTCGCAAAAATACAATCGCTGTCCATGTTTTCGTATCCCAAATCGTTTCTGACATATTATTAAACTGTTTCACACATTAAATTAACAACTATTAATTTTAAAATAAGAAAAACGAATTCTTGGTATAGAAAACGAAGGCGTGGTATTCTTACTTACGTAAGTAAGAAAACGAAGGCTTTTGGTTCTTAGTTACGTAAGTGAATCTACTACCGCTTTCAATGTTTATGTATTAATGTTTACGTATCAACATTTCCGAAATAATACGCTTACTGCAACAGAAGAAATACCCAAAGGAAAGAGCTAAAATTGATTAAAATAAACAAATCGAGCATTTATTGCAGTTATTAAGTTTTAAGAATGGAGTTAGAACAAATATTCCCACCAACAATGGCTCGATTACTAACAATGCAAATCGTTGTTAAACAAATATATTCGACGATGGTTCGGCACCAATGCGCTAACATTGTCGCTTTATTGCAACAACGGCTCGTTCACTAAAGATTCAACTCGTTGTACTAATCATATCAAAAACCAAAACTGGTAAAAGGGGCCGCCAAGTTCCGAATGGTTCGGCCCTTCAAAGGAGTGATATCAACACACCAAAACATTCGCCAAGTTAATCGCACCGCCTAATAATTCGAAAGTTAAATGAAAACTAGAACATTGCTACTTTCGGTAGCAATGTTCAAGTTTTCATTAACGTCCAAAGTATTATTCGGTGCGATTAAGTTGGCGAATGTTTTGGTGTGTTGATATCACTCCTTTGAAAGGCGGAACCATTCGGAACTTGGCGACCCCTTTTACCAGTTTTGGTTTTTGATATGATATCACTCCTTTTTTTTAAATTGTGTATTGGCTCAACTCCACTACCGTGCAGATGAGTAATAAAGTGCCACGTCAACAAGAAATTGGTTTTCAACAATTTGCTACTACCTTTTGCCTATAGGCCGAACCATTCTCAACTTAGTCACCTCTTTATTGGCTTTTAGTTTGGTTTTATTTTTGTTGTAATTTGTTCGATTTGGTTGTAATATATTCGATGATGGTTCGGCAACAATGCGCTAACACTGTCGCTTTATTGCAACAACGGTTCGTTCACTAAAGATTCAACTCGTTGTACTAATATGTTAGACGATGGCGTTTGGCAACAATGTGGTAAGACTTTCGTTTTATTGCACTCGTGGCTTCGCTACTCGGGTAAACATCGAAAGTTTTATCGTATTGTTGCCGAACGCCATCGTCTAACTAACTGATACGAATACATTGTTGTTGCACAGAGGCGCCCCAGTTTGGCTTCGTGCTAGAAAAAGGCCCACTAAGAGTGGTAGTTTTGATCGAGACTTGGAAACAAAGTGCAGATGGGAGCACAGGCTCCAACCAAGTAGAAAATAAAGTTTTTTTTTTGTTTTTTTTTCAAGAAGTAAGCATTTGCAAAATATGGTGAAACATTGTTAGGGGTAAATCCGGCTACGTACTTTGATTGGTACACTAAACTTTTTTTTTTTTTTAAGAGATACAAGAGGGTACACATCTCGGCGCTATGTTGCATAAACAGGTGCATGTCGAACCTCCATGTAAGAGGGTACATCGTCCAGTTGCATTGGCTTCGTTTCACCGGGCAGGGCGTGGTGTCGTCACCGTGACAAAAACTTTGCTATAGATTAAGGTGCAGAATGAAGTATAGATGAAGGTAGAGGATGTGAAAAAAAAACCCTACGAAAGTTGCGACAGCCACCAAGAAGTATCTTCTTCTAGTGTATCTTTTTAATCACGATAACAAAATTGAATAGGCTGTTTGTTCTGGCTAGTGTGTGTGTTATAAAACAAGGGGACAGATGAAAAGATTATAAGAACGATAACTTGCAGCAGTGCGGCTCTGTTGTGGTAAAAGAATGTACCCTGAAAAGTGCAGTTTTTGGGGGAAAAAATCATTTATAAATTCTACAAAAAATCGTTTATTTCAACAATGAAATCAGCTATACAACTTTGGTTAGAAACTTACACAGTATTTTAGGATATTCCCCTTAATGTCAGTAATTTTTTTATTTATTTAAAATTATGTAAATTATTATTAGACATACAGTGTTTTGTCATGGCGTTATTTTTGGGTAAAATAAAGTAACTGTACTTGCAGTGTTTTACCTATCACGAGAATTATTGCTTCGCAGTGAATTACTGGATAGCCTGCAAACGGTATGTTTAATTTGTTAGTTATTGGTTCAAAGCAAAATACTGTATTGCTTCACAAAACGGGTAATTAAAAGCCAGATAAGTGCAACTGTAGATGTAGGTTTCTCAAAGCAAGTTTCTCCAACAAGGCAGAACACTGTATGTTACACTCAACGCGGTTCATATTTAAGGTAAAGCGCTGTATGTTTAATGGCCATGCCATTAATAGAATAGACAGCACAATGAGATACAGTGTTTTGCCAATTGTTTCGGTTTAATGGTCAGAATGACGTAAAAAAAATTTGTTATGTCAATGGCGATGCGTAGAGTTCTAAAACACGATTTAAACTGAGCGGTCAGGTCGCGCGGCAAGTGGTCGTCGCGGCCAAAAAACTCGGCGACGTGCCGCGCGGCCACGTCCGTTTTTCATTGATAATTCTCGATCACGTGGTGAAAAATGAACCTGAACCAAGTTTGGACGCTCTGTGGCCGCCTGCACGCCGCCCGAGATCCCAG
>JAHWFP010122541.1:0-11243 GCA_023313725.1 Lithobius niger
TTGCCAGTCTTTCACACACAAAAGCTCTCAACTGCTCGTGTCAGTCATGCTAATAACATCAAATTAAATAAAAGAATGTATACCAAATTTAAAAAAGAAACCAGCCAAAGTTGACATTAGGAATCCTGAAAGCTGGAAAATAAATGTTTCAAACATTCTTGTTTGCTTGGTGGTGCTGACTGTAAACTAATGACAACTTCAGACACCCTTCCATTGTGTCTGGGAATGTTGGAAATTAAGGTGTTATTTACTCAACTCTTATCAGCGCTAATTCACCATGCGGTTTTCAGGCACATTCACAACTGGCGATATTTTTCTTACCTGAACGTTAAAGAAAAACTTACAGAATTTTCATAGAGCGAAAGAATCGAGTGGGCCTCACGTACTTGAAAGGAACAAGTGAGAAAATCGCGAAAATACTGAAGAAACGAGGATTCGACACCTGCCTGAGAAGTGGACACAACCTTAAAGACAAGCTCCTGAAGAAACGAACGAAGAAAGAGAACGGAGATGAGGAAGGGATGATTGATGTCTTGACCAGGATTTGCAACACTAGAGAAGGTGTTTACTGTGTTCCATGTGATGGGTGCAATGCTGTCTATATTTGGGAGACGAGGAAGGAAATCAGAGCAAGAGTGAAACAACATATGGCAAACACGTAACGAATTACATAAGGAATACGTAACGATTAAATTTTTTTTATTTCTACATAGGTCAAGTACGTAACTTAAATGTGTGCTTGATTTTCTAACATAGCAGAAAAGGAATGCCTTAGGGGTTTAACTTTATACTGAACTTTGGTTCGCAGAATTTGCAAGAAATGATACAGAATCGTTATTGAAAATTCCATAAGAATGCTGATTTGACCTTTTGCAAGGCTGATAAGGCAAATAAGACTGTAGTTCTTGATACGAGTGAGCATAATAAGCTAGTGAGAGAGGAGATCATGAATTCTGGAATGTATGTGAAGACGGAGGAAGATCTGAAGAATAGGCCGTTAAATGATGTGTGGTTTAGCCTGGATCGCCTGAGGAGGGAAGGACATCTGACGAAGGAGGAGAAGATGGACCTTGCCCCAAAACCACCACAGTATTTACCCAAGATCTTTGCTCAGGTAAAGACGCATAAGGAAGGCAGGCCCCTTCGGCTAATTACATCGGCAAAGGGAGGTCCATGCCAAAAGATTGATTGGAAGGTAGCAGATCTGTTAAAAAAGTATGTGGATTCTCCGAGCAGGCTGAAAAAGACCGAAGATCTCCTAATTGAGCTGGATGGTTTTAAGATTGAGGAGGACGAGATGTTAGTCTCCTTCGACGTAATAAAGTTGTTTCCCAGTTTGTCACATCGGATGATTCTGGAGATGTTGGGAGAATCGGCGAAAAGACATAATATTCCAAGGGGAGATTTCAAGAAGGACAGAGCGTTGTTAAAATTAGTGCTGGCACACATCTATGTCGAGTTTAATGGGGAGACTTTCTGGCAGATAAGAGGAGCCCCGATGGGGTATTCGTGCTCACCGATCATCGCTGAGTTGGTGATGCAGCATTTAGATGCGTTTGTCCGGGTTTCAATCACCGAGGCTAGGCTGTGGAAGCGCTTTGTTGACGACGTGTTGGCTGTAATAAAGAAGAAGGAGTTGAAGAAGATTCATGAGATGGTAAATAACTGGCACGAGGATCTTGCGTTTACTGTTGAGACTGAAGTTCATGGCTCTATCCCATTTCTGGATGTGGAAATCAGACGAGAAGACGATGGACGCCTCACGTATCAACCTTTTAGGAAAGAGATGGCAACTGAACGAGGAATTCTTTATACGTCAGGACATCCAGCAGAGCAATTAAAAGCCATAGCGCAGAATGAGTTTCATCGGATTGTGAGGCACTCTTCCACCAGCCAGCTTGCTCAGCCACATTTGTACAATGCTAAGGGGCGCTTTATAAAACTTGGATATCCTCCGGGACTCCTAACCAGGATGATGAAAAAAGCGCTTTTAACGAAGGGACAAAAACGACCTACTGTGCAGGATGATGTGACAAAGACCAAAAAAGTCGGAATTACGTACCTAAAAGGAACGAGCGAGAGACTGAAGGGAATTTTAGAAAGACGAGGCTTCAAAACCTTTCTCAGGAATGACAACAACCTGAAAGATGCTCTCCTTAAGAAGAGAAAGAAGGTGGAGAATGGGAGTGACCAAAATGAAGTGTTAGCTAGAGTTACAAATACGAGAGAAGGTGTATATTGTGTGCCATGTGATGGGTGCGATGCGGTTTATATAGGTGAGACTAGGAAGGGCGTCCGAACGAGGGTAAGACAGCATATGGATGACACAAGGAATGAAGTGTATAGCAACAGTATCGCTACCCATCACATGATGACAAAGCATGATATTGGCTGGGGAAGAACTACTACACTTCTAAAATCAAATGTCCCACATGATAGGCACTTGAGGGGACTGGAATCCCTGGCGATCCAGCAACATGTTAAAAATGACGCCGTTTTGATGAACACTCAAGGCCCATCCAATCCGGGAATTCGTTTCCTCCTTAGAGACGAGTTTTCCAGGCGACTCACGAAGCAGTGGATGAACCAGCACGAAAAATATAGGAGGCCACGCCATGCACGTGCGCAGATTTCGAACGCTGAATTCCACGGTGGCGATGTAGTTGACAAAAGTTTAAGTTGTGTAGGTTAGGCCTGATGAAGACAGACGTCGTCGGTCTGTTGAAAATTTGCAAGAATACTGGTACAGTATTTTGATTCTGAAATTGTGCGTAACAATCTGTTTTCAACAATCGATTATCAAGAATCGTTATTTTTTCGCTATAGAAAGCATTGCGGAAATAAGCTGAACTTTTTGCGGAAAGCACAGGTCTCTATTTTACCCCACCAATATGTCTATCCTGTGCATACCAACGGCCGAGCTTTTTTCCCCCCTTGTTAAGCACCTTTTTCTTTGAGTATTGGGCAAATTCGCAATACTTAAACGGAAGGAGCTGTAATTAAAGCTAGTATTTTGAGGAAAGTGAAAGTGGTAGTTTCAAAAATAGATTCATAAACAACATATATGCAAATTTCAGGCCTATCCCCATGTCCGTGAGACCTCTGTGAGCGGCGCTATTCGGCACTTTTTCTGAGAAATTTCTTTCTCTGTTCATTTTGTAAGTTAATGGTGTTATAGTGGAATATTAATTACATGTGGTAATATCTTGGAATCACTTCGGTGTATTTTTATTTTATTTTCAGACATCGTTTAAAAGATGATGTTAGGCAATCTCTATACGATGCAGGTCGAGAATGGACTAAAGCTCTTGGTCAGAAGCCTTTCATGGGAGGAGGAAAGCCAAACCTGGCTGATTTAGTAAGACAGTATTTTTAAACAATGCTTTAAATGTATGCTTAAATACGATTTACCATCTCATTCCTGCCACAGTTCTATGGTCATTAACTATGGTAATCCTAAAAGCAAAAAATATCTATCAGGATTAACATCCTTGACAACTGCGAAGGTTAACTAGTCACTATAGGATTATTTCTGAGGGTACTTTCAGGCCCGTATTCCGCATGCTGACTCAAACTCATTCTCTGACTTGATGTCATAACTATTTAGTGTCGTTCACCACCAAAGCTTCTTATTAATGCATTTGGAAGAAATCGGGTGGCAAATGGCGCTAAATAGTTATTTCGCCTTTTTAAATCAGATGAGTCAGTGTTCGGAATACGTACCTTAGATACACTTCTGGGCACTCGGTCGGTTTGTCCCTTTCCCTGCAAGATGCATCAGAGTTTACAAAATAAGACATCAAACCATTTTCGACATACAAGTTCTATAGATTTTGCAATTCCAAAGACAAAAAAATTGCATGGACACCATTTACTTATGGTATTTGGCATGATTATGTCTACTACTCTGCAGTCGACAAAATCTGGTCCTGGTGTTAAGGCCGCTAAATGTTAATAAAGTGGTTCTCAGGTTGGTCTTTTTTTCCTTTTTTTTTCCTTTTTTTTTTTCCCGCATGGTTTTTTCCTTAGCGCGTCGAACGTTTTGTAAGCCTGGGTCAAAAAAAATTCTGATCGCACGTCAACATTTTAATCAAACTCTTCCTGGAGCCACTAACCATGCGGCTTGAGCTGCATTCACACGATAGCCGTTTGCGTCCGATGCTCCAGGTATGCTTGACATTTTGTCGGGTACGAGAATTGTGACAAAGTTTACTTTATATCAAGTATACGAATCCTCTGTGTTGTTGGAGATTTTTCAGGGTATCATTAATGGACATAGCGATTGTGGTGATGGGTTTCGTATGCTGCACGAAATGCTAACGTCACCATAACTAAAGT
The DNA here is from genome assembly GCA_023313725.1 of Lithobius niger. Classification (NCBI taxonomy): domain Eukaryota; kingdom Metazoa; phylum Arthropoda; class Chilopoda; order Lithobiomorpha; family Lithobiidae; genus Lithobius; species Lithobius niger. The sequence goes on from JAHWFP010122541.1 coordinate 4,339, forward strand.
TGCAAAAACTGAGAATCTCAAATGCTTGTCAGTGCCCTTAACAGGACGGTTTAGGCTGCTGCAGTGGTTTCTTTTTAGAATACCTTCTGCTTGTACACAGTGGACAGAAATTATTTGAATGTGTTGAGTGTGGAAAGCCATTTACACCCAAGTCTAATTTTATGAAACATTCACTTGTACATGCAAGGAAAGAAACCGTTTGAATGTGGCGAGTGTGGAAAGGCTTTTGTGGACAAGTTTTATTTAACATGCCAGGCGGTTTTGCACCACTGAAAGAAATCGTGTAAATGTGTTGAATTTGAAAAGAAGCGTGGTTTATCGCTGCATGCAATTATACACAGTGGTTAGAAGCCATTTAAATATATCGAGTGTGGACAGGCTTTTGCTCACGAGCGTTGTTTAAGGATACAGCTGAAAGAAATTTGGTGGCACAGTATACTTAACGGTGCATGCACTTGTGCACAGTGGAAAGAAAATGTTTGAATGTGATGATTATGGAAAGGCTTTTGTGCTCAAATCTCGTGTAATGGTGCGCACAATTCTGACCTGTGGAAAGAAACCAATTGAATGTGGCGAGTGTGAAGAAACTTTTTGGAGAAGTGTTATGAATGAAACTTGAAAGTGAAATTGGTATTAATTGCAACAATTTGAAGCTTAGTTTAGACTTTCTCATTGCCGTCTGCACCCCTCCGGGGACATATCCGTAGGCGGTAGTTGAAAAACTCCAACTTTTGTAGCCTATACTCGTACAACAAATTTTTTGATTTGGTAAAAAAAAAAGTCAAATGAAAAATTGCAAATAAAAATTAAATGTTACTCACTCGCATCAATTTTTTTTATACTACTCCCGAGAACCACTTAGTTATAATTTAGCGGCCTAATGTGTGCAGGAATGTGTGTGTAGCGTATTCCTAAACGCAAATGTTATCCAAACATTCACTTCACCAATTAAAAAAAAAATTATTTTGGTTCAAAACGTGACTAGTTTGGGGTTATACTATTAAGGTTGTGTAATGGGGAGGAGAGGCTTTAAAAAAAATTAGCCCTTCAATGGGGAGACCAAATATTTTTTAAGCAAGTTGTTGGGGGCTAAATAATTTTGAAAAAGTTTCCAGCTCCAACTTGCAATACCCCCCCCCCCCCCACTGACAAAATGATGAGTGGCCCCTGACTCGAGTGTGTGCATACCTCAGAAAGACGTAACCCTGTTGCTCGACTGTACTCGCACACCTCAGAAAGCGGCAACCCTGTTACCCGACTGTAGTTCATACTTATAAGCAGGTAACCCTATTATCAGAAAAACCTGTTACCCGACAATACTCGCAACTCTGTAAGAGGCAACCCTGTTACCCAACTATTCTCACACTATAGAAAATAGCAACCCTTTAACCTAACACCACAGTAAGACGCAATTGTTACCCTACTGTAGTGACACTTCAGAAATAAGCTTCCTTGTTACCCAACTGTGCTCAGACCTTAAGAAAGAGACTACCCTGTGACCCGACTGTACGTACACCTTGGGATGAGGTAATCCTGTAACCAGATGCTTGGAAAGAGGTTGTAACGGACATTGGCTCAGCCTCGTACCTACCTGTGTCCGGTTGTGTTATGGTTGACTTCTGTTGGCGCCAAAATCACTTGGGCAACGGCAAGAACGTTCAGGTTTTGCGCCAAAACCATGAGCGGACGTGCAGGAGAACGTGGCCAAGTATTGTTGGCCACGAATGGTGAACACTTTGTAACCATGAACTGGATTGGTTAACGAACTCACGAGCTGATTGATTGTCCGGTGGAGCTCTGGATCCGACCGGAGCATATAAAAGTCAAGGGCTTCAGAGCCCGGTGTTCTATTCCCGTTGATTCTTGTGTTGAGTAAGAACGTAGTAATGTAACCCAAATCTTGTCATGATTATTCCGCATTAAGTAAGGTTTCACTACTTCAAGTTTGGCTTCTACATTGAACACACGTTACAGTTGGTGGCAGCGGACGTAACCCGAACTACGAAGCCTAGCAGTATCACCGGAGATCGATCACGGAATTGCCGGAAGAGCAGACGTCAAGCCGGGGAAAAAGTTGGTCAACGACGGCAAGCGAAGGACTGCAACCGCGCGGAGATTCAACGGCAGGGACGAAGTTCAAGCCAGACGAGGACAGCAATAAAGAAAACGTGGTCGGCGATCTCGGAGAAAAAAAAGTTGCCAGAAGTTGCTGAAGTCGAGCCAGAAAAGTTGGTCGACGACGGCAAGCGAGTAACTGCAAACCGAGCGGCGATTCAATGGCTGTGACGAAGTTCAAAAAGGCGGCAACAAGGCAACGTGGTCGGCGAAAAAATTGCATCCCACGGCGATCAGGTTGGAAGATCCGCTGAAATTGTGGATTAGCATCACGCAACATCATCTCCAGAATCCAGATTGGAGGGTTTTACAAGAAAATCACCGAAGTGGCAGCGTGGAAACTCGAAAAACTTCAGGGCCACTGGAAGACAACGACAGACGAACACGCTTCAGACGGAACCGGAAGTGCGTACCGGAAGTGGAAGTGCCGGGGAGAAGAACTCGATAAGCAACAACTTAAGAGTCCAGGAAGGAGTCGTCGATCGTCAAGCAGGTCGTATACACGTTGATTGCGATATTGTGGCAATTTATTTTTTAATTAATGTTAAAATTGCGAACTTGTTTTTAAAATGTTTGAAAATGGGGAATTAGAACCATTAAAGCTTTTGACTGAAGAGTATCATTTAAATGTGAAGACTAGAAGAGCAATTATTAAAGTTTTGCAGGCTAAAATTGCAGATGGATCTTTAGTCGAAAATGATGTTGATAGCGATTTCCTTGATTTCCAAGCCGAAGTAAATCGGCAGAAAGAGCAGATTGCTCGAGATGAGGAAGCTAATGCTGTTAGTGTTAACAAAGAAAGATTAAGGCTAGAACATGAACGGGAAACGCAGAAAATTCACAAAGAGCTTGAATTAAAAATGCTTCTAGAAAAGAGAAATTGCAAAGAGAATTTGAGTTGGAAAAAGAAAAAAATTCAACAAACGCAAAAAATAAGGGACTAGAATTCGAAAGGGTGAAATTAGCAGCTGGGGAGAGAATTAAATTACCTGAAGCTAGTGCAGCTAGGACTCCCAGTGGAAATGCTTGAAATCCCAGTAATATTATTAGTGCAGAGTCTAGAGACAAAATGGATATGACACGTCACATGCAACCATTTAAAAAAATAGTGATGATATTTTGCTCTTTTTAACAACTTTCACCCGAATTTGTGAACGGTTGAATTTTCCAGAAGATACTTGGTCATTGAGGTTGTTGCCTTTATTGAGTGGCACAGCTAGAGAAGTTGGAACTAGGCTACCTAATGTAGAATTTAATGATTGTAACAAGGTGAAGCAGCAACTCTTACAAAGGTTTTTCAGCTTACATCCGAGTCTCTTCACACCAAATTTCGAAATGCAAGTAAAACTCGCAAGCAATCTTATAGTGATTTTGCATACATGATCCAAACATATTACTCAGAGTGGTTTAGGACAGCAAAGTGTGGTACGGATTTCAATAAGTTGGTTCAGCTTATGCTAATTGCACAGTTTTTAGATAAAGTACCAATTAAGTTAAAACTGTGGTTAGTGGATAAAGGGGATGTAGAAAATCTAGTGCAGGTTGCTACTTTAGCTGATGAATGGATGGATAGGCAAAAATAACCAAAAATGGTACCCAAAATAACCATAGTGAAGGTAATAGTGACCAAAATTCCAAGGGAAATGGGAATAGGCCATACTATAGGAAATTTAACTATTACAAGGGCAATAATGGTAATAGTGGTAACAGTAACACAAACCCAGGGTCAAACAATGGAACAGTGGGCCATGGGCAAGCAAATAATGCTAATAGGAGTAATGGGAATGAGGATAGGAATGGGAATGGACAGCAGAATGCTAAAAATACAAATGCTTCAAGTAATGGGCAAAGTGCAAATGGGGATGGAGGTCAACATGGTTTTAGAAATACAAATGGTTATTCTAAGTAGTTTGAGGCTAAAACGATCGTGTTTTGAGTGTGGTGATTTTTCTCATCTCGTCAAAAATTGCCCAAGTAAACATAGTACAGCTTCTGTAAATTTATGCATGACCCGTGGCAAACGTACATTTTCTGAATTGGACCATAACATAATAGCAGGTTATGATTAGGAAGGTAAACAGTTAAGAGTTTTGAGAGACACTGGTGCAACACTAAATGTTTTTGCTAGCAAATTGGTAGACCCAGCAAATCTAACGGGGGAATTCATTCATTTGAGTACAGTATTATTCCCCACTCCAGCAGAATTACCAGTAGCAGTTATGGAGATAGGATCCCCAAGTGGTAAAGTAAAAGTTAGGGCAGCAGTTTCACCCTATTTTCCAGGAAATTTTGATTGTATTTTAAGTTTTTAACTGACAAAACAATTCATAGCATTCAGAACAAGAATGATGAGGAGCAGTCAGAATTGTGTAATGTTATTACTAGGGCACAGGCCAAACAACTTCATGAAGGTAGGCTAAGGGAAGAGGGTAAAATGGAAGGTATAAAACATGATGAGCTTGAAAATGTGGCTAGGGGGACGCAGGAAAGTAGCAGTAGGCTAGCAGATTCTTCTGAAGTTAAGGTTAAAGTAAAATCTGTAGGTAAGGATCCAGATTTAACTAAGCCAGGGGCCATAGCCAAAGTAAATGTAGATGGTGCAGCTAATATTAGCAGTGTGCTATCACTCTTGACTGCAGATTATACCAGTTTAGTTAGGACATCCACAGTGCAGTTAATTGAAGCTCAGAAAAATGATGAGAGCTTAGAAGGATGTTGGAAGGCAGTTCTGGGGAGTAAAAATCCTTCAACAGAATTTTTTATAAGGAAGGGAATATTGTACAGACAGTGGGAACAGCGCAATACGGACTGTGATTTTGAACAGATGGTTATACCACTTAAGTACAGAAATCAGATAATTGATGTGGCTCATTCAAATGGGTGGTCGGGACACCTAGGTAAAAAAAAAACTTTGGCAAGAATTCAGCAGCACTATTACTGGCCTGGGATGTGTAAAAAAGTAGGACAGGTGGTCAAACAATGTGATACATGTCAGCGCATAGGCAAAACTCGTGTTGTAACTAAAGTGCCATTGGTAAAGGTTCCCATAATAAGTACACCATTCAAACGCTTAATAATTGATGTGGTAGGACCAATGAAACCAACACAGCAAGGGTTCAGGTATATTCTAACAATGTTATGCCCCGCGACAAAATTTCCAGAAGCAGTAGCTTTAAAGGTAGCTAACTCTGAAACAATTGTAGATGAACTTTTAAAAGTTTTTTGTCGAATAGGCTTTCCGGTAACGATCCAGTCGGACCAAGGCAGCATTTTTGTTTCACAACTGACAACTTATTTCCTAGAGAAATGTGGGATTGAGATTGTGCATAGTTCTCCTTAGAGGCTTCAGTCAAACTTTGTAGAACGAGTTCACAGGAATTTAAAAGACATTTTAAGGGCTTTGTGTTTGGAAAATCCAAATGATTGGGAGCAGTGTTTGCCAGCAGTATGCTTTGCTATTCGTAGTTCAGTGCATGAAACCACAAATTTCACCCCGTCGGAACTAGTGTATGGTAGCAACATTAGGGGACCATTACAGTTACTTAAAGATAGGTGGGAGGATGAAGATGTAAATGTTACAGTAGTTGAACATGTGTATAACTTGCTAAATAGGTTTCAAAACAGTAGGGCATTAGCAGAAGAGGCAACACTTAAAAGCTCAAACCAAAGCAAAAAAGTATTACGATAAAGGGGCCCGTGATAGGCAGTATAAGGAGGGAGATGAGGTATTAGTACTCAAAACTGACAGGAAACACAAACTTGAGGTATTTAGGAAAGGGCCATTTACGATAGTAATAAAGCTGGGAGAAGTAAATTACCAAATAGCTTTAAATAAGGCCAAAACTAAATTAGCAATTTATCATCTGAATATGCTAAAGCCTTACTTCCATGCAATTGACACAGTAAATGTCATATTAGCACCTGAAGAAATTGAGGAAACCCCAATCTGGGAAGGGAAAACTCCTGAGTATTTGAGTCCAGAAGAAGTCATTAGCATGGCTATTAGCTAAGGTACCATGACCCCACAAATGATTGAGGAACTAAAACAAGTATTTAGTCAAGTACCAAGGGTATTTTCGTTAACTCCAGGGAGAACGAACTTAATTGAATTTGATTTAGAGTTAACAGGTGAACCAATTAAGCAGGCAACATTGCACCATTACCCACCAAGAAAAAACAACTCATTGAAGTAGAGTTATAATGTTAAAGTTAGGGGCTATTACCAACATTACTTACCTAACTTTGCTCAGCTTGCTAGTTCTTTGACAGACAAATTGAAAGCATCCGAACCTACAAAGGTAGATTGGGATGATGCGTGTGAACACGGGTTTCAGGTTCTTAAGGCAGCAATCACTAAGAAACCGGTATTACATGCACCGGATTATTCTAAGAGATTTTTGATTCAAACAGACGCGAGTGACCGAGGTATGGGAGTGATTTTGTGCCAGGAAGACAATGGCAGCAATGAGCATCCAGTCTTGTTTCTTTCAAGGAAATTTTATCCACGAGAGCTTGCTTACAGTACAATTGAGAAAGAATGTTGCTGTGTGGTGTGGGCGATCCATAAACTCAAACATTACATTGTAGGCTCTAGATTTTTAATTTTAACTGATCACAATCCTCTTGTATGGTTTAGGAATCAAGGTACAAAAAATGGTAGGCTACTCTATTGGTCGCTAGCACTCCAGGATTATGAATTTGATATCCGTCATAAATCTGGGAAGAAAATTACAATGCTGATACTCTAAGCGGATATTTTGTGTAAGGGGGAGAGTACAAAAAAAAAAAAA
>JAHWFP010122542.1:7330-23299 GCA_023313725.1 Lithobius niger
GATATTTAGCCACACAGCGTACAGCACAGAAGTACAGCCGTCTGTTAGAAAAGTTACATCCTCCCAAAAACCTAGGTTTAATCATCTAATATCTACTTTAAACCCGGACTTTAACACGTTTTAGCTCGAAATTTAAGACGTGTAGCACTGCATACAAATTGGGCAGCACACCGATATTTAGCCACACAGCGTACAGCAGAGGAGCACGGCCGTCTGTAATAAAAGTCACATCCTCCCAAACACCTAGGTTTAACCATCTAACATGTACTTTAAACCAGACTTTCTTAACACGTTTTAGCTCGAAATTTAAGACGTGTAGCAGTGCAGACAAAGTGGGCAGTGCACCGGTCTTTAGCCGCGCTGAGTTACTGCTGCTGCTAATTGTCATTGGCTATTAAAGTAAAACTCCGAATTGCTCTTCTTACTTTGCATCTCTATTTTGGCCAGTCAGCGTTCCTTCTTTCCCGCGCTTTCTCCCCAGTTGCTCGTTCTCTCTTCGGTCGGCCGTTTGATGGGTTGCAACGAGCCTCGGGGCTGCGCCGTTAATTTTAATGCCTACCCATTGATCTAAGGAGTCTTGCGCCGAGAGATACTCGTTAATATGCATCTGGATTGGGCTGATTAGGGCGGTGGGGCTTCCCCGGGCCCGCCTGATGGAGGGTCACTGTTGACCCCCGGGTCAATGCCCATTAATCTCCAATTTGCAGCCCTCGGACCCCGTTTCAACCAATGGGGCGTGGGCGGCGGGAAGATAAGCACGTGCGTGAGAGACGGCGAGGGAAAAAAAGTTTTGATTTGGGGTATCTCTTCTTAAAGATCGAAGTGTGTCTTGAAGGAAGGGTTTTTTTTTAATGAAGGGCTGGCTCTTCACTGCATTTCTAGGATTTCTAACACAAAGAAACTAGAGACATTATAGCAGAGAGGCGTGTGAACTAAAGGAAGGTGACTTGTCGAAATCTAGTTGGCGCCCCTAAGTAAACAAGGAACGGGAAGGGAGCGATTAAAAGATGTAGATTTGATGGCGAAGATGTCGTTGCTAAGGTAACGACGCTTCCTGGATTAGCTAATGCTTGCATTTGAGCACATGCTTGCAGTCGCATAATTCGTGACAATAATATAAAACATTCCTCCTGACGAAACAATTTTCCCAATCGCTTCTTAACTCAATTATTGACTCGTTTCGTTACGAGCTGGCAGAGCTAAAACCGCCGCCATGTTGTACTTTCTGGTGATCGCTAGCTTCCAGCTACGAGAATACAAAGGCGAGTCGTCGTTGCGTGAACGAGCCCTTAGTCTGGTTTCTCACAATACGCAGTTGCTTAAAAGCTTCAAACACTAAATCGCAAAAAAATCAACATTCAAGTATACTTGGCGGGTGCTTCGTCTTGATTTGTTTCTCTTCAATGGACGGACACCCTGGTGGCGGGGCAGAAGCCTAAAAATCAATTTATTAATTTTTTTTTTTTACTGTAATGTTGCCAGGAACAAAACACAAGGTGATTCAGGAGTTGAGCGCCCTACCAAACGGAAAAGCGTTCAATAGCAAAGTGATGCGGAGGGGAGCGGGTTGCGTCCGACTGTCAACTAATTACTATTCAGATTTTGTAGTAAAATTAAAAGAAAAGGTACAAAGCGAAACCCGCCAATTGGCAAGCGGGATTTTGTACCGCAAAACACGAGAAGAGGGAGGAGATAATCTCATTAAGGATGCAAGAAGAAGGGAGAGGGAGAGGGCAACTCCGCCGATAGCGCTAATTAGAATAATCAACATGGGCCAAACGTTGGACGTGGAAGAAGCCTGGCTTGACTGGAGATTGGCTTCAGGCTATAACATCAAACCAATACCAAGTGTATTGGGTCGCTTTTGTTTCCATACTTTGTGCGTGAGTTTGCCGATGTTGACGTGCGTATTGGAGGAACTCGAGTTTATTGATGTGAGCTTCGAGCGTCGACAGGAAGAAGGCTGGCTAACTAACGTCAACTTACAATTTTGTAAATTTTCTGTCATCCTCAGTTTTTAGCGACCGACGTCGACGTAGTAAATTGACGGGATTTTGTATGACGCATTTCTGATGGTGGTAAACGTTTTTTTTTTTGTAGTACGGAGTAACGAGCGAGCTTTCTTGTTGTCTGCTCTGCCCTTCCTTCCCAGCTGGCCTCTAAGACGGTTGAAATAAAACCCTGGAAGGGTGGAAAAATGGAAAGTCAAAATGAAATAAAAGCAGGAGGAATTCGTTAATTTTTTTTTTTAATCTTGGAAAGACCCGAGAGAGGGGGGGTGGGCGGAATTAAATCCCAGACACACTTTATTTTGCTTGTGCTAATAGTTAATCATTGATTACGGAGCAAGGTGGCCTGATGGTTACAGGGACCGTCTCATGTGTCAGAGGTGCTGGGTTCGAGTCCGGCTTAGGGCACCCCCTGGCATTCATTTTCGGGAAGAGAAGGGCCCTATGATGTGTCATGCTCATGTCGATTGTGGTATGTAAAAGATTTGTAGTTTCCGATGGGATCGTCTAGCAACATGGTCTCCCTCTCGCCTTCTGGCTCTGTGGGTGCGCGTCAAACAACAACAGTTAGTCGTTGATTGACTACACACCGTAATCTCGTTATTAGCCCTTTTGTACAACTATTTAGAAAGGTTCTCAAAACGCAGAATAATATCGAATTACCTGCAAAATACCTGGAAACTGCCGTGGATGCTTGTGATAACCTGGAAATATCGGGGGAAGTCAAAGTTAAGAATGTGTGGAAAAATGGTCAAATGCGGGAAACCATAACTACGCGTCATGGCTGTTTCCTGTGCCGTGCATATCACGTGACTGTGCTAGTACAATCAGACGGCCAAACAGCCGTTGTTCTCGTTCGTCATTGGCTAACTCATGTTATGACGTCACGGCAAACAGCCATTGCGCATGGTTTAGAAGTGCCTATTTTTCCGTTAAGAACCCAAACGTAACATCAAACCAGACCATCCCCGTTATTTGTGAATCACGGCATCCCCGTAGATAGCAGATTTATTACTCAAAACCAAACGGTAACCCAAACGCAGTTGCAATTCTGTCTAACGCTAAGTAAGCCTAGACAATGTAAAAAAAATCATTGTTTGCGAGTTGGGAAAATATTATTTAATGATTCAGGGAAGTCTTAATACGGAAGTCTTGTGTATTTTACGTCTACCATCATTGAGTGGCAATACGATTTCCTAGATCTGCGAAACACGCAGTTTTCGTTCCGTTGAAATTAGCATTGATGGTGTGTATGTGTGGGAGTAGGGGAAAGCTTATTTTGTTTTGAAAGCCGTTATTGCTTGATAACGCCGAGAATTGCCACCGAAACGTGTTATTATTATACTCGTGTTTTATTTTTGTCTTGCGCCTCTTTGGCCGTTTTGGTGCCACAAGGATCTCAACGTCGCTTGTACAGCCAACTCAACTTGTCTGTTTCTGTCAAAAACCAAAATTGTGGAAACTGAAAAAAAAATTTACTGAAATATGAAATCTCGAGAAACGTCTCTCGCTTTACAGTTCACCTTTACTGGCTCTGGAAGAATATCATGTTTTATCCAAGGGTAAGGATTAGGTGTCGAGTTCCCTTTGTGTCGCATCCTTATCTTTTCGTTCTATTCAATCTGTCCGCACTACCTTCCCCTCTTTCCTTCCCCCCCCCCTCTCCCCCCGATCCCTAGGCTCGCTGTAGCTGGTTCATCGATTGCCTACGCCAGTTTCCGAATTTAATTAGCACTAGTCATAACCGAACAGAAGGGAGGGGCGGGGGGGGGGGGGGGGGGGGGGAGACGCGCGGGGGCCTTTATTAAAAATCCCGTCGGGGGTTCCCCCAAAATCCCGGGGGGCTCGTGTTTTCCCCCCCCCCCCCCCCACTCGCCACATATTCCCCCTCTTTCATAGCGCCCCTCTGGCGATTTGCTTCGTTGTCCCACCTCCTACCATCCAGAAAGGACAAATGACATTCATTAAATTGCTACAATCATCTGGTGTTGTATTCTTTTCTCACAGTCTCCGCACCTACCCCCCCCCCCCCCCCGCCATATCCGAAAGAGGTTTCCTTTTCATTGCATCAAGTAATCACGTTATTCGTACCACCGAGTCCTGTATCCTTTGCCTCTACTTCCGCCCTATTTTTATTAACTGAAGTATTAAACGGATACGTTTGAAATTTTGCAAATCCATTTGTTTTGCCTATTTGTGGATAATATTAAGTTGGTTGAGTTTTATCATCGAAACTTTATTTTAACTCTTCCATGCCCGGATTTACCCTAGCCGGACCACTGTACTGTGACCGAGGTTGGTGCTAATAACGTGGCTGTCGACGCACCATTAAGCCTTAAATCTTCCCCCCCCCCTGGCCCCCGGGAATTAGCTAAATGGCCACACCTACAAGGTAGAGAGAAAAGTGAGGCCCCCCCCCCCCAGGCGCGCCTCTAGCCTTGTAAGGGAACCCGAACAAAGCGAGCAGCACTACCCTAGTGGGCATCGTTCTTTCCCTTCTAAACCAAGAGAATGCGTGCTCGAATCCTGCGACGGACCTAACTAAAAAAAAAAAAAGTCACCAGAATTAATTCAGGCATGAAATGGTCATTGGGGTCTTGGCTCAAAAAGCACTTCTTAATTTAAAATTTTGAGTGATCCCTAAAATAAAATTACATCCAGGGAAATTAACAGAAAGGAATGTTGCAATATCTAGCTAACGACTTGGCTACAAGATATGTATAATTTGTTCCACATTATGTTTTCAGAAAACTGACTGGATGACGGCTCGTTACCTTATACTAAGAGTGCAAAAACGTGGATATCAAACTTGGAAACTCTACAAATTTACTGTTACGAGTTTACGAATGGGATGTTTACGGTTTTTTTGCACTCGTAGTGAAAGAAAACGTGCCGTCATACAGTCAGTTTTCTGAAAACATAATGTGGAACAAAGTATAGCCGATAAACGACTTATACTATTATTTACTCCAGTGACAGCAATACAGCAATAATATAAGGCCATGCAAAGTTAATTGTTTGGTTTACAGGCCCGTGCGGGTGCCTTAAACTATCGCGGGTCAAATTTTTTTTATCTCAATCTTGGTCCACCTACTAAAATTCATATTTTCGCCAAATTTCGACCGTTTTGGACAATCCAGTATACCATTTTAACCGGCTTGAAACGAGCTTTCTAATGGTTTTAATTTCAAGCCTCTAACTCAAGCCACTAAGAAGTTATTTGGCAAAAACTAAAATAATCTTAATACTATACAACGTAAATAACATATTAGCAGAATATTACACTTTTTTAGGCTGCCTGCATACTCTTTTAGCTTTGAGCTTGATACATGACAAAGAAATGTGGTCAGTTAAATAAAATAAAAAATAAAATAAAATGCTTGGTTGCCTGGTGCTTCAATTTTCAACCTTGCCCGTAAACCAAACATTTTTTTTTTCTGCATGGCCTAATATGTGTCTTTTTTTACAGCCTGATATGTGTCTTTTTAAGATTTTTTCAGCCTGAGGAACACTTTGACGAAAAACTACAACAATTAATTTAAATTGTCAAGTTTTCAAAAAGCCAGTGCCTTGTAAATTTATTTTTAATTGTACATAATTTCCCAGAGATCTTATATTTTCTTCGCCATTGATTGGAGGGACGAATTCTTGTCGAGAACCCCCCCACCCCCAATGCCTCCTCAACAACGAATGGGCTTTAGGTTTTTTTTTTTTGGTACCTGTCGTGAAAAAGGTGCCACCGCCCCTGGGAAACCACCCCCCCCCCCCCCCCCACCCACCTGTTTGATTTACTGTTCTGCCTTTGGGTCTTGAAATAGTAAAAATCACGTGCAATGTAATTTTTTTCTTCCGTTTTCGGTCGTTTTAGGTCAATCTGGTGGAGGTTTTCGAACGCGACTTTAGCGTAATGGCTGTTGGTCGGTGAATACCGTACCGCACAACGAACTAGGAATGCGGAGTAAGGAAAGGTAGGGGGGGGGGGGGGATGAGGATATTGGCGGAGGAGAGCGGGGGCGGGAAATGAGGCCACGGGGCTCAAGGCACCAACGGGCCGTGGATTGTTTCCTGGCAATCGATGTCTATCGTTTCCGGCGGGGCGAGCGAGACCAGCCAAGGGCGCGAGACTGGCTCCCGTTCACGGCGCCTGACTGTGTAGCACCCATTAAGCCCAGCTGTCGAGGAATTCATGTGTAGTGTCCTCATTCAATACTGTAAGGTGATACGTTCGCCTATACGTACTTGGGGGTTGTTCAGGATGGATATACATATCGATGGATACATAAAACTGGGTTCCCATAAACCTGGAAAACTCAGGGAAGTAAACTACGATTTATCGTAATAATTAGGGGATACGCGACAACTGTTTATCTATGATACCCCCATGTTTTCTTCTTCAATTCGCCACATGTTACATCTTTAAAGTGACGCGGTGGCAGTTCGGGCAGTAAATGGATGTAATTAGAATTATATGAAAGGTGGCGAAATGTATATTCCAACTGAGGGAATAAACACGGTTTATCCTAATTAGGAGATAAGCTACAAGTTTATCTGTGCTGTAGCTCCATGCCTACTTTAATTCTCTCCAAGGTACATCTTTAATGTGATGTGATAATTATGATTAATGAATGTATTTTAATTACGCTTGTTTGAAAAGACACATCTCCATCTTTCATGCAAGCCTAATTATATCCATTTATCTAAATTAGAATGGCTACTGCAGCAGTTTAAAGATGTAACTTGTGATAAATAGGCGCAAAAAAAGCACAGTGCTACCATGTAGATAAACTGCCATAACTTAGCTCCTAATTACAATAAATCGTTTTAATTACTCTTGTTGGAAAAGATACATCTCCTTCTTTCATCTAAACCTAATTATATCCATTTATCTTAATTAGAAAGGCTACTGCAGCAGTTGAACGATAAGACTTGTGGTAGATAGACTCAAAATGCATATCACTGCAACGTAGATAAACTGCCGTAGCTTAGCTTCTAATTACAATAAGCCGTTTTAATGACCCATGTTGAAAAATATACATCTCCACCTGTTATCTAAGCCAAATGCATCCATTTATCTTAATTAGAACTGCTACCGCATCACTTTAAAGATGTAACTTACAGTGAATTGATGAAAAATGCAGTGCTGCAGCATAGAGAAACAGCCACAACTTAGCTCCTAATTACAAAAACACTACAGATTTGACCTGGTGTTTGCTAGTTAGTAGTTATTGCAAACGAAATCAAGTTTTTGAGCCCTAATGTAAATCTGCCTTTACCTTATAAGTAAGTATATTTTAAAATTATGAAAAACACTGGAACTTTGCTACCATTTTGGCCGCCATCTTGGATATCTTGTCGTGTGGAGTCCTGGCACCTTTTTAGAGCCTTTTTTTTTTTTTAATTCGGCAGACCTTAAAACCTAGCAATTGACAGCATTAGTATAATTTTGGATTTTAAAATTTTTTTGGCACCCATTTAAACACAAAATGGCCGCCGTGTTGGTTTATGGACAGATTTCAGTAGGCACCCCTTCTTAAAGTTTCTCATGGCTGTGGACATGAGGTACACGGGAGATTGTGTTACAAAGTGCAGTTTTCTTTAAAGATTTACTGCTTACACGCAGGTTTACTTTGTTTGCAGTCATCAAGAACCTGTTGATCAAGAAGCACATCATGTTGTTTATAGTGTCCGCGGCCTATCTTGAGTTCTCCGGAGAACGAACACAGATAATCGATTGTACGTTTTCAGTATAGCAGAGTGCCTTGTTGATATCCAAGATGGTTACAAAAACAATGGTGGCCATCGATTAAAGCCACCCCATCCAGGAAGACGTAGTCGCTCACAAAATACTTGCAGGACTCAAGATACGCCGCGCACACAATAATTTGTTAAATGAAATGTAACACAACATTTACGATAAAAAGTTTTGAATAATTTCCAAGTTTTGAACTTGAATGTGTTTAGAGATCAGGAAACACTCAAATTTTGCTGCAATTGACTGTCATATTTGGATACCTCGTCGTGTGGATTTTTGGCACCTGTTTAAACCATGCGCAATGGCTGTTTGCTGTGACGTCACCATGAGTTAGCCAATGACGAACGAGAACAACGGCTGTTTGGCCTTCTGATTGGACTAGCCCAGTCACGTGATATGCACGTCACAGCAAACAGCCATGGCGCGTGGTATAGAGCATTTTTTTTTAATTCGGCAGCCCTTAAAACCTAGCATTAGTATAATTTTGAATTTTTTTATTGTATGGTGGCCATTTTAAAAATGAATTACACCAGAGATGGTGTTATCCTTTTTTTTTTTTTTGCTTACCCCCTAGGACTATAAGTTTATGGTCCGAACCGCGATCGTTCCGGCTTAACTGACAGTCACCGTTTAATTTTTAAAAAAAATTAAAGACTTTTAAAGTTCCAAAGAAACAAGCGGTGCTGGCTGTAGGGTGCAATAATTAGTTGATTTTGTTCCCGTTTACAAGGATCTTGGTTGTTGGAGGTGTCCCGGTAGGAGAGCATGCGAACAGGCACGGTAGCACGTGGCTGACAGAATTCCAATACCGCTACACGAGGAGAGAAAAGAAGCACGTTTACCCCCGCGCAGGCGAAAAAAGCAATGCAGCGTAAAATCAGGGTGGTGCACGGGAGGTCGGCACCCCTCCCTCCCCCCCCCCTCCCTCCCACTACCGTGTGTTTCTCGACCCTGACACTGACACCGTCCCCTCGCCACTCCCTCTCTTCCTTCCCTCCCTCATCCAGTTGTGCGCGTGAAGAACGCGGAAGAGTGGGAAAAAAGTAGTGTTCGCATCTGGCGCTTGGCTCAAGAGTTCGGGATCGTCCTACACGAACTTCGATTTACGAAATTTCCTTTTCTATGACAAAATGCAGGTTATAAAAATTATTGTTTTCATGAACACGTATTGTTATTTTGTCTTGGCATTAAAGGATGGTTTTGCCGAGGGGATAAAGTTCGGGGGAAAAAAACCGTGATTGTATGTTTATTAACGGGGTGGGGTTGTACAAGTTACCCAGACCTGCGTAGCCCGCGGGAACAAAGCGGGAACGTCCGAGAATTAGTCGTAATGTTCAAAATTATTGTGGCACTTAAAATTCTTTATCTGTGTTTTTATTTATAATGCATTTAATTTGTTATGTATTGCCGCACTCATTTTGTAGAAACTAGATACTAATTGTAAATAAATAAGGGTTGACTAGCAAATCGCGTTCGGCAAGGGAGAAAGTCTCGGTGCGTAAACGCACCCTTACAGCTGTCAATTTTCGTAGATTGTTTGTGAACTCTCTTAATTGAAGCGAGTAGCAGAAACGAATTCGAGCTTCTAGCAGCAAAGCGCGAAGGTTGCATAAATGTGCCCTTATGATTGTCTCACTAATGGTAAATGAACATTGTTAGGACCTCTTTGCTATTAATGCGTTCCGTTTCACAATTTTCAGTGATTTGGACTTCATGATTTGTGTTCATGTAGCCTAATGAAATAACCCTGTGCTATAAGAAGCACCGGCCGGATCAAGCTTCACGTCTGGCGTTTAAGCTGTACAGAGAAGCTCTCCTCTTCGATCGCGGGGGTAGCGAGCGATACAAGTGGCGTGTTCGTTGGGCGGGCGGACGTTGCCATTGTGTTTGGCGTTGCCGAAATCTCTCGATTTGTTGTGAGCGCGAACGACCAGATTTAGCGCTGGTGGGACTATTGTTTTCCCCTCTGAATCATCGTCCGACACCTGTTATTTTCTCTATTCGTTTGGGGAGCTATTGATTGGGATTCTAAATTTGGCGAGGAGAATTTAATTAGTGCCTAGCGTCTTTACCCCTCCCTCTCTCTCTCCCTCTCTTTTCTCCCCTTCGCCTCTTATGCCTCTCACGTGGGGCGGCTGTCTGTGTAGTGCTGGAGCCCGCCACGATCTTGGGAGGCGGGCAATTACAATTCCTGATTGGGAGCAGTTATGAAATCAGTCGGTCGGCGTTGCTGTAATTACGTCTGTTTGCAGCGCGCGATTTCCTACTGGGCTTCCAATATGGTCTGCTCTTGTCGTTTTGGGTTGGGGGGAGGGGGGGGGGGGAACCGGGACAAGACGGGATGGAAGGGTAAAATGGGTCTGAAGGTGTATCAAGCGCGTCTGATACTGCTCGTTTGTGTTTCAGTGGTAACACGGTTTCGTTTTAAAATAAAGAGTATGAAGGAAGAAGGGGTCGTACGCGGCTTTTGAATTGCTTGAGAAGCCTTAAATTTGAAAACCGAAAATTCAAGGCTTGAAAAAACCTTGAAAATTGGTATTTTTGTTGTCGGAGCGTTCGTTGAAATGCACTTGAATTGTGTGAGTGCAGTTTGTTTGGAATGAGGTCTAGATTTGGCGTTCGTTTAACACCTCTGTAATGTGTGGTGCAGTGGCAACCTGGACCACTGCACTGTGACTGAGGTTGGCGCTAATGACCTTGCTGTCGACACGCCATTAAGCCTCAATCCCCCCCACCCCCACAGCAGTAATATTAATTTAGGTATAAGACTAAAGAAACCAATATAAATACCTTCGTTTGTCAGTAGAATCCATTATTCTGAGAACGATTCTCCCCACGGATTGTACTGGAAAAAGAAAACAGAGAGAGGTGCCGTGCCGTGCAAGCAATTTCTGCCAGGATGGGCAGCTGATCAAGTAGTGCTCCATTGGCTGTTAGTTTCTGAATTCTTCCTTGTACTCTGGTGGGATGGAGGACGTAATGTTTGTCATTGTTTACGACGGTTTAGCTTCCTACTGTCAAGCTACACACTAGTGCCAACAATGACATCCGGCAGAACACAGGAATTTGAAAAGTAATTCTGATAGTCAACTGCAAAAAGCCTTGAATTTGTTGTAAGTTAGTCTTGAAAAGCCGTGAAAATGGTATTGGCTGTTACGGACGAACCCTGGAAGGTAATTTTGGACCATACACCAGAAATAGTGTTTGTACACGTTTAAATGTTATGCCTCTAAATTTTGCGCATTTAAATTTCATTTGCATCACGTGAAACAGCCGCATGGGAGTGAGTACTGCACGAGGATTTTTAATTCATATTAACAAGGGTGACAAAAGTCTTTGCAATGAATGTAAATACAAATTTAAAATAAATTTCTATTAGCTCAGCATCCAGTAGGTCCAAAGCCTGTTTCAAAGCCTGTTGCAGCTGTTTATGCCTATTTATTAGAATATATAGTTAAAGCAAGT
Source organism: Lithobius niger (assembly GCA_023313725.1). NCBI lineage: Eukaryota > Metazoa > Arthropoda > Chilopoda > Lithobiomorpha > Lithobiidae > Lithobius > Lithobius niger. Next base: position 18,557 of record JAHWFP010122542.1, read on the forward strand.
GTACACACATTGCTGACATTGTTATACAGAAGACTGACAAACAACACAATAGTGTGTCGTTTGGGTCGTGTCTCTAAGTCGAGGCTATTTTTAGCGTTATCATGTACGCTATGTGCTGCAGTGTGTTTACCTTTCTACAGAAACGGTGTAAAGTCGTAATCACAGAAATCGCATTGAAGAGTGATTATCTTACACAGGGGGCAGCTCGAAGACAAAATGTCGGAGGGAGGGGACACTGAAATTTCCGGATGAAAAGCCAGATTTTTCCGAAAACTCGCCATTATTGGTCATCTTCCGTTTTTCGAAATGGGGCTTTTTGGTTGGGGAGGAGGGGATATCACACAAGATACGAGCCGAAAATATTCCCCCCCCCCCCTCTGTTTTTACTTAAACGACGCCAGTCATTCATGCTGCTGGGTTCGTTAAAACTGAGATGTTTCCACAAGATCAAAGCGTGCGAAGAAGACTGACTGCCTCATGTTTCAGACAGGCATTGATCTGAACCGAAAACTTGTTCTAAAAATTTGATGTACTCATCCGCGTGGGCTCGATACGGCATTAAAAACCAACATAGAAACCAAGGCTAGTGCAACCGCTATTTTTTTCCTTCACAGTTTTTTTTTGCGTGGCAACTTTCCGTATCGTCCGTGATCTTGTCCATCCAATCAGGGTGAAAGCTAGGATTTAACACCCTACGAAGAAAGGATTGGGTTTGGGGTGGTAGTGAGTCGGGGGGGGGGGGGGGGGCAGGTCAGCACACTGAGGGTGAGCGTGGATGATGGTGATGGTGGCATGATGATACTGCGCAGGTGTGTTCACCCGTGGTTGTTTACACTTAGTCGGTTCCATATGTCACCAGCTTGGTGGCTTTCTTAATGAAGAGGAAGATGTGTGCTCTGCGCTGACCTGATATCTTGGACCACGGCCGGAGTGTGTTCGGGAGCTTGCGTTGGCGCCGGCCAATGACCACAAGTCACGAGGCTTGTAGCGTCGTATTGGAGCTCGTGGTCAGTGTCCTTAACCCCAGTTCCGTGATATACACGGTGGACACTGGTGATTTAGTGTGTCTTAAAACTCAATAGCTTGTTTTTTTTTTTTCGTTCGTTCTTCTTCTTGTTCTCCCTCCGTTTTCCGTGTGTTAGGTGGTTTCGCGTCGACTTATCGGGATTTTTATCTGGTAGTAAACGTTAGGATCGTTTCTGCGCATGTCCGTAAATCGTGGAATGGCCGTTACGATGTTAGCAGAGAATCGTTAGGGTTTTGTTTGTTGGAAAGTTAATCCCTGCTGATTTGAGGTGTTTCGTCGTTCACCTTAAAAATGAATTCTTGGGTTTTTGTAGGGCTTGAGCGAAGCAGGGGATGATGTGAGAGATAATGAAAAGTTGGTAAATTAAAACGCTGCACCCGACGTTTCCAGCATACCAAGGCTCATTTTCAAGGGAGAAGACGCAAACATACACTCTATTAAAGTTGCAAGGAAAGTCAGAAATGCAGACAAAACTGTCCAAGTCCAATATAAATTGAAATCTAAAAGAAGGTGGAGAAAAGACGGGAAAGCCTAAGGCTCAAGAAGAATAAAATAAATACGGATGAAAACTATTTACGTTGCCTTTTGGACGTGTCACACTGCCGGAGTGGGGAATCGAACCCACGACCTTCAAAACCAACGGCCGAGGTCGTACCGCTGAGCCATGTTGACACGGCCTATGACACGGCAGTATGGCTCAGCGGTAGGACCTCGGCCTTTGATTTCAAAGGTCGTGGGTTCGATTCCCCGCTCAGGCAGTTTGACATTTAAGTCCAAAAGGCAACGTAAATAGGTTTGCATCTGTATTTATTTAGAAGGTGTCAAGTGACCTCAGCAGTCAAGAGATAATGGTTGCTACAAGATAACCGTAACCGAAATAAAGTAATATGAAGCGATCAAACTATACTGTAATACCCGTACAGGATTGTAAATCTCTCCGATGTAGGCTTATCAAACTCCAAAGGGCGCTAGTTGGCTACCTAAAAAGAAAATTCCCTAAGCCATGTGCGTTTTATGTTGTAGTTAGTTTTTTTTTTGTACCGTCTTTTAGGTAAACGGGTAAAGTTAGGCTGGTATTTACAAAAAGATAAATTTCTACTTCAAGAAAAAAATGTAATGTACGAAAGTGACAAGGTTATTTTTTAGTCTTCCTGTTCACGTCCATAGCCATTGGAAAGCTTTGTAGCGCAGGGAAGCTCGTTAAGACGTAGCAGGCGGAGCTTCTTAGAAGAAACGCGGTTTTACACTGTGAGCGTAAATAAAATGTACTCTTTTTCCATCTGGACAATGTAAACACAAAGTTAACAGTATGCTTTAGTCGTTACAGTTGAAATCCAACATGCAAATTTTCCCTTAAGGCTACATGCTTACAACGTTTGTGGCCATGGGCATACGCACATTGAGGCACTTAGGGCACGGGGCCCCCCCCCCGGGCCGGGGGGGGGGGGGGAAAATGGCGGGGGGGCGGTTTCGGGGCCTTACAACAAAACGGATTTAATTATGCGCGTTTTCAAGCTGAGATGCCCTTTTCCTGCCAAACATACAAGAGAACGGTCCTGGGGAAGGCGTACCCCAAAGACCGTTTTCTTGTCTGTTTGGACAGAAAAAAAGGGCATCTCAGCTTAAAAAGGGTCATCTAGGAAAATGTAAATTTTCCCCTTTTCCGTGTAAGTGTGCTCCCCTCCCCCCACATTGAGAGTCAGTGTAAACTGGGCCCTTTACACGGTTTTTTGGTTGCTATCACCCACGTTCAAAATAAAACACAAAAGAAAACATGCAATTTTGCATCACACTCTGAAAATGGCATGAAAAATTGAACGTCTGAGCCTGGATAATACTGTAAGTTGGTTCACCTTTAACTTAGCGTTAACTTTTTTCGAGATGATCGAAACGCCCCTAAGGGGCTTGACACGATACCAAAAAAACATGGGTAAACAAAACATCGATAAGCACCGAATCGAAACAACAATACGTAAAAAATAACGAAAACTTGACAAAAAAGCAAATAGCACGCACTCCCTGCAAGTAGCAACTGATTTGACGCAAGGCCACGAGCTCGTCACAAGCCAATTAGTTCTAAATTAACCAATATTCCACGGCAAAATTCAAAAAGCCAGTTTGCTCAAGAATGGGATTGAACAAAGTAAGTATGGGCATACAATAAACCAAACCGTGTCTGTTGGGCTGATGTAACGGCTGATTGGGCAATGGCAAATGTAAAAATTATGAATGAGAAAACGTGCAGACTTATAATTCCTCCAGAAAAAAAAACGTAAAGGTGTCAATAAGACCGTGTGACCTTTTATACATTCACAGTCCTATCAAAGTTGCGATATCCACCCAAAAACAAAAACTGGTATAAGTGGCCGCAAAGTTTCCAAGAAGGGTCGGCCTTTGAAAGTAGTGATATCATTCAACCAGGGAAAGGCCACCGAGGTTAATCCTATTAGCCAAGTTAGCCGCACCGAATAATACTTTGGTCGTTATTCTAGTTTTCATTTAACTTACAAATTGTTAGTCGGTGCGATTAACTTAGCTAGTAGGATTAACCTTGGTGGCGTTTTCCTGGTTGTATGATATCACTACTTTCAAACTCCGATCCTTTTTTGTAAACTTGGCGGCTTCTCTTATGCCAGTTTTGGTTTTGGGTGGATTAACCCTTCCTTTCCTCTGTGGTATGCTCTCAGCCTGTGTGTGTGAGTGTGTGTCATTTATAGCGATTTGTTATTTATCAAGTTTCATTTTCAGTCTCTAATGCCTTTCCTTTTTGTTCCCTTTCATTGCAGAACACTATCACATATTTGTCGGTGACCTAAGTCCAGAAATCGAAACCCAGACTCTAAGAGAAGCGTTCGCACCATTTGGAGAAATATCGTAAGTGACTGCCTGTTTCTTTGCTTTGTTTCTTATTGCCTATTAAAGTATAGCTTTTGCGTGTGTGTACCCTGGGGACCGAACACACAACACCGTCCTTGTTTAATGACTGAAGCAGAACCTGCACGAATCCGGGGTTTTTTAATGCACTGAGAAGTGGGGGGGGGGGGGGTGGACTGGGCTTTGGGTTGGCTCGGGGCTGCAAGTGTCACACAGCTGTTTGTTTTTACGACAAACTTAGAAGTTCACTAAAGCGTTGTTTTCGTGCGATACAGCCACACGTGTAATGCAATTCCGCCACAGCCGAATTACCCTTTATGGCCGAAAATCAGGGTTTTGTGGAATGTTTTGGAGTCATTAAAAGGGAAACAAGATAGAGAGGGTCGTTTTCCATTTGGATTAAGACGTTGCGTCTGATTCCTTGTTTTGTGCGGTAATTAGCAAGATGGGGTGGGTGTAGCATGGGGGGGGGGGGTAGGGGGTAATGGGGGATGGGGGGAGGGGTTCTTTTAAGTCTTTTCTGAAAGCATTCTAGGGTTCAAACTAAAATTTTCTTTCCCCCGGCTAACGTGCATTTAAAAGCAGTTGGGTAATCCGGAATTTGTTAAGCGGGTGTATAAAATGATGACTGTTATACGAGTGGCGTTAGTTTTAGCACGCACGTAGAGAGAGAGAAAAAAAAAAGAATAGTTTTGTTGAAAACGTAAAGGAATAAGACGTTTACGGCTTTCTTAACGTTCCGACCTGTTAATGGGTTGGTAAAATGTGATTTTATTGGTCGAGGCCAGAAACAACTAGGGCTGGGATCGGTTACACGGTTAACCGGAAACCGTTCCACGTTC
>JAHWFP010122542.1:23309-49596 GCA_023313725.1 Lithobius niger
TAAGATGTAAAATTTGACATCTTGTAGAAATTTTAAAGCTACATAAAGTCAAAATTCTTGATAAAGTAAGTACTTAAATTTATCAACGTTAACTTTCTTCTAGTTTAAATCCGAAAATGAACAAGGAGTCAATAATTGTGCTTGTCTTACCAAGGACTAAATCATATTTTTTTTTCAGCTTTGTTTTTTAATAGTGTATTACACAGTGGTGAAATTTTTTTTTGGCTGTATTTTTTGCTGAAAACGGAAAAACGGTTTTCGTGTAACCGACCGGAAAAAAAACCGGTTAAACGGATAACTGAAAAACCGGAAAGTACCAGCCCTAGAAACAACACGGACAGGGGAGGGAGGTAGAACTCTTTCCTCCTCGACACAAAACCCGTTGAGAGAAATTGTTGGGACTTACCATGAACATTGCCGAGCAATTCTCTAAATCGTTTTTTTAGGGAATTGGTCGGCAGTGTTCACGTTAGTCCCAACAATTTTTCTCAGCCGGTTTCTTGTTGAGGAAAGGGTCCTAATTCTCAGAGGATTGGGTTGGACAATACCATCAGTGAACTGTGGGTTATGGTGGGTTATGATTCAAATGTCATATCACAAAAATATTGGTTTTTTTGTCCTTACAAATCTTGAATCTGGGAAAAAAACACTTGGTTGTAAAATTGCGCGTGTATGGCATTTGCAACCCACGCCACTGTCGGTTGCCACTCGCCAAATGGCGAACGAATTTAGCGCTACGCTACAAAAAAGCCACTAGCACTGTAGTATCCGGGGCCTATCTTGAGTTCGCCCCAGAACGAACACAGATAATCGATTGTATGTTTTTGGTAGCAGAGTGCCTTGTTGATATCCAAGGTGGTTACGAAAACAATGGCGGCAGTCGATTAAAGCCGCCCTTTCCAGGAAGACGCAGCCGCTCAAAAGACACCTGCAGGACTCAAGATACGCCGAGCACATAATAGAGTTTAACTAAAACTGTAACACCGAATGGCGAGGCAAACTGTTTTTGGCGTTAGGCTTAGGTTAGATTGACCACACAGCAGCCTAGTTTGTGATTTTTTTTCCTACTTAACACTAGAAACCATGCATCGTAGTAGGGATGTTACTACAAGTGAAAATTGAGAAATAGCAAGTGCTTTCTAAAGCCTGGCAAAGTGGTGGGTGACGGTTCCCTGATTGGCATTTGAGAGGTTTGCGTTTATGATGCTGCTTTAAGTACCATACTGGGCTAGTCCTGCAATGGTCGATTTTTGAAGCTGAATAGTGCTCTATATCCTTTGATGTGCAAACAAAGACTGTTTGGAAGCTGCTTAATAAAGGAAAGAAGAAAACAAGTCAAACAGCGAAAATCCTATACACCAGAAAAAACGTGGTACAGTAATCCACCTTTATGCACTTACGTTTCGTCGGAGTGGCATGACCCGGATTCGAACTGGTAACCCAAACCGTCCCCAAATCACTGGCGCAGCGCCTTATCGACATGGCCCCTCCGCTGGCATGAAGATGACTTACTAAACCCGTAATTAAGGTCACAGCAGTGACCAGGGCTCCATTCGACCGAGAATGCTTGCTGCCATAGGCAAAGGAGAAAGAATACAAATAAATACAGAGGCTCAACGAAGGTTTAAATAAATACGGTCACATGTTAGTGTCACATTTTCAGTGGTTAAGGTGACAGTTGGTTACAAAGAAAGAAGTGCTGTGGTTTTATTCCACATTTATCCTAGTGTTATTTATATATCTCTTCGTTATGGCATTTTTAGCAAGTCTGCTGCATTGACGGTTGTTGTAAAACCGCCAGCTTTAAAGAAGGTCCGTCTTTCCCTGTTTACCATTGGTGCTGGTCTGAGTGTCTGCTGCGTCGTTGCCAAGTGGCCTATTATGTTTTCCCACTGTGAACTCAATAGCAAGCATGCTAAATACCACAGTAGAAAGCTCGAAAAGTGAGAATAGTCCGTCTTTAGTCTGAAGCGTGATGGTCGCGCCGAACCGTTAAAGTAAAAAGTATAATAGGCTCTGGCGTCATTCTGTTTGCTACGAAGGGAAATAGTGTGGCAGGTGCTTGTTAATCCGATAGTTGCTTTCAAATTTTGATAAAACAAATTTAAAGCCTCATTCGTTGCGTAATTCCCTTTCGCTCAGGGTCTCTCTCTGTTGCCAGTTTCTTAGCCCTTTGGGTGGAAAGAAAGTATTAGCTGCTTTTGGTCGTCTCTACTCTCCCACATCTTCCTCCCTCTCTCCCATCCCCCACCTCCCTGGATCCCCTGTGGGTCCCCTGGGAAGTCGGCAGGTGGCGCGGAGCCGTTGCTCGTGGCCAGGGCTCATGCAAATGGCTCATCTTGGCGCATGCGCTCGATACGCGGTCCAAGAAGATGGCCCTAGGGCGGGGCCAGAGCCCGGGGCTAATGGAGACACACGGGATCAGGGCAGAATTAACGGGCGGACTTACCATTGATTTGGGTGTGGACACCAAGCCGAATTGCTGTAAGGGGGGGGGGGGGTACTGGTTGAACTGCCAACCGCCCTCCTAAGTACATCCTTTTCCTTTCTATCTTTACCCTCACTAGATTCATCCCACATACTACGCGTTAAGGCCATGGGGTGAGATGGCGATCGGGATGGGGGGGTTGGGGGAGCGGCAGATGCACCCATCACTAACAAAGCGCGCCATAGGGTTAATTACAGTCCTGAGAGGAGCATCAAGGATCGTCAATGAGCTGTGGGTAAAGTGAATTAGAAAAGAGATGGGTTAAAGGAGATGGGGGGGGGGGAGATAATGTTAGCTGCAGGCACTTTTGTTTATGCGAGACGGTTTTTTTGTTAGTTCTGTGTAGAGGAAATTTTGGGAAGAACAGAATTGATAGTCTTTTTTTTTCTTTTTGTATAACATATTTGGAATACTCCGTGAAAACCCGAAGGCTAGACAGATGGGGTGTAGATGGGCTGCGTTTGTGTTAACTTTTCTTTCATATGTTCAAGAACCGTGTTTAGATGTTAGGGGGTCTAAACTGACTATCGCCAATCCGAAAACCCAAGTGATGGAATTTTTTGAGGTCTTTATCAGATTGGCCGTGTCATTTTAACCCTTAAAGTGGCACAACGACTTCTAGTGATTTTTTTTTTAACTTAGGTCAGTCACGCGATTCGAACCATCGTTCTGTTGGTTGGGAGACGAGGACGCTAACCACTCGGCTGTTGTCGCCCGATTTGCTCAGGGTCCGCGGGGGATCCTTCGCAAAGCTGGCGACGCGCGTTGGGGACTTAGTTTTTTTGTCTGTTTGTAGTACGTTTCCCGTAGGATACGATGCCGGATTAAGGGTTAAACCCTCTCATGCTCCTCCAACCGTGTTTCAAGATCGTCAAAACATCTCCCATCCTTCATGAAGGTTTAAAAACGACATAGTGCGGGGGGAAGAGGTTGTGTATCAGTTTTCCGTTCCTCAAGTTGAATTGGGTGAAGTTCGCACCTAACAATTTAGGCATGAATCAACTCAGGCCAAACGGCATTTTAAGTCAATCGAATCAAATCTATAGTTTGTTCCACATTATGGTTGCAGGAAACTGACTGTATGACGCCCCGTTTCCATGCACTACGAGTGCAAAAACATGTGGTAGCACACTCTTAGACTCTACACAATTACTGTTAGAGTCTACGAGTGGGATATTTACATGTTTTTTTGCATTCGTACTCAAAGGAAACGTGTCGTCATACAGTCTTTTTCCTGCAAACATAATGTGGAACAAACTATAGGCAATGCCATTCCAGTGTATGACTTGGCAAGTCAAGTCAGCCTGAGTGGAACATCACTGAATTGATGTTTGGCAAGTCAGTTCCTAACAAGCCATTTTCCGATTTCGGCAACTATACCCAAGTCAAGTCCAACTCTCAAGTCTCGCGGAATTGAAGATTAATAAAAATTAAATCCAGCAATTCATTGATTGGAATTGCCCAATCAATGTTGAATCAATTCTACCAAGTCTACAAAAGTGATATTTAGTCAATTAATTTCTTGGGGTAGGCAGATATTAAAATCGGTATTGGATTTACAGATATTATCGACTATTTTTTGTGTGTATTTATTTACCGATATTTTAGCCGATACGACCAAATTCCGTGCGCGAGGGCTACTCAGCCAAGCTTGAGAGAAACCTTTCCTGCATAGCATCGCTTGTATCCCATGAAGTCATCTGCACAGCCGCTTAGTGAATTCAATGCACTTCTTGCGATTAGGCCTATCTACAGTGTCTTATCGTCGAAGGTACACCTGCGGATCTGACACCACCGATAAAAAAAAACTGAAATTTACGTTTTCTTGCATACAGTTTAAGAATGATGAAATGAGTTTGACTTTCTGACCCACCGATTTTTTTAAATCGGTGTATCTGTATTGGATCGGATTGGGGCGAAAAATCGGTATCGGTCGGATCGGTATTTTTTCTGTATCGGTCGATCCCTATTAATTTCAAGTCCGGAATTGACTTGCACACCCATCACAGGTTGCCAGCCAGGCGATCGCCAGATCGATTCCCATGACCCCACACACGGTACGCCAAAAAAAAGTTGAAACGACGACGTTTGCTGGTGCAGCAAAAAAAGGACTTGTTGTTCCTTTTAAAATGCTACGTCGTGGCTGGGCTCTACCAATGGCTAACTACATTTCGTCACATTCTCGTTTGTCTCCCTAGCAACGAGATTGTTTCTTGTTGGAGTCGGGCCTAATTTCCTGCCTTGATCTGGGTATTATGACTCACTTAGTAGTTAATGGTGAATGATGAAGCAAGGGCCAACGATGGAGGAACGCGACCGTTCGAAGCCAATTCTATCAAAGGCAGGTGGGAATTAAAAGACGGGAATGGGTGTGGGGGGACGGGGGGCAAGGTTGGAATTGCTTTTAGCGCGAGCTGGTGGACAGCATTTCTGGGCCAGTTTTAATTTGGCGCGAAGCTCGGCGTTTTTGCTTTATAGGTTTTGGGGAGGGTTTTGGTCGTATACCTGGATGCGTCAACGACAGCAGGAAGGGTTTGTGGGGGTGATTGTGATTGTGAACAATTGTGTGAAGAATGGCTCACTGTGTTGACATGTGCCACTTGAAATCGCTTTGGAGTTATGTGAATTGTGGGCCATGTAAACCCCCGTTCGCTGCAGCGGCCACCAGTTCGCGCTAACCCGATTTGTAAAGCGAAAATTTATACAAGGTGTATAATTACAGCCAGGGCAAAGCGTGTTAGCAACATGATCTGCCGCTGCTTCTTATCTGGTAATCTTTGTACCTTAATTCATGCTTTTGCTGTGTATGTAAGGCCAATTGTTGAATACGCGAGTCAAGTCTGGTCTCCACATCTGATTAAGGATATTACTTTGTTGGAATCTGTTCAGCGATCTTTTACCAAGCGTCTCCCTGGTATCAAACTTTTACCCTTCAAACAGCGTCTGACCATTCTGGGTCTTGAATCGCTTGAACTGAGACGTCTCAAGGCGGACCTTTGCCTGACTTTCGCAATCCTGCGTGGTTTTGTGGACTTGGATGCAAACAAGTTGTTTTCGGTTAGAGGAAACAGCCACACTAGGGGACACTATTTAAAGTTGACTGTTGGGGAGGTGAGGCGTGGCTGCACAAAATATTTCTTTTCTAATCGCGTCGTCAGACCATGGAGTGACTTGCCATCCGAGCTAGTGGGATCGTCGAGTCTTAAAAACTTTAGAGCAGGGCTGAAAAAGGTTAACTTTACCAAATTTCTTAGATGTTTTATCTTTTTATTGTGTATATTTGTTGTTTTTTTTGTATAATTCTTGTATCCGTAAGACCTTGCACACTGTGCATAGCTTGTATATGTTTTTTTTTTTTTTTTTTTTTTTTACAATTGGGGGCAGGAGTTAGTGGATGTTTAACTCATCCTTTCCTGTTTTATTCCTTTTGCCAACTTTCGCCAATAAATTTGCTTAATATTATAACTGTTAAGGTTTTCCCCCTGTTGTGGTACAGGTCTGCAATACAGAGTCCCTCTTATTCAGTCTGTAGAGACGTGGCTACTACTTGGTCCCTGGTGTGGTCGAAGGACATGGTCAAAGGACCCTGCAGAAACGACGGAGTGCCGTTACACTCTTGCCGTTACCTCATCTCTAAAAATAGAACTGACGTAATACTCCGAAATGACCCAGCGATGGCGTAATACTTTTGATCTACTTCTCTTGCACTGCACTGTGACCGAGGTTGTCTCTAATGACCTAGTTGTTGATGCGCCATTAAGCCTCAATCTCCCGGCACTTCCTACTTCTCGGTCACTAATGCTATCTAGACTAGGTGGAACGTCTCCTTGATAACCCACTCCCTTAGACTTAGCTCCAGGGAAGGCCGAGCAATGCTCTCGTCTCTTTACCTGCGTCATTACTTCGTCATCAGATGGATCGCTTCTAAGTAATCACCAATCTTTACCCTTATATATGGATGGGTTGTTACAGAACTTTGGAAACAAATGTACAAGACTAGATGCAACGAAAGCACTACGGATAGTTCGCTGGAAGTCATTAAGAATTACCCCCTTTTAACGAGGGCATGAAGTCGTTATAAGTAACCTCATTTTTGAAGCTTGGTTTACCAATCAGGCTTCTATAGGCTAGCAAGCGAGGTGGGCACGGTATTATTGTGTTCTATTGCACCGACGATCCTTATACCGGGTAAATTTACCATGCGCGTGCGCCGACTTTACACGGACAGTCCCGCCAAGTAAAAATAGGATCCGTTATTTAAACCAAAATAAAAATGGAGCATAAATAAGTTTAAACGAATTACCCTTCTATACCCGCTACAACAAAAAAACCCTACAACTTTTTCTTTTTTGGGTGGAGGGGGTGGGGGGATCCCCCGGATTCCCCACCACTGCAGTCCATTGCACAGTAGAGCTTGGCTTGGGAATTTTCAACAATACGTGCTGTTACACGTACCATACAAAATCAAGCTTCATAGATCACAATTGTGTTTTTTTTTTAATGTACATGAAACCGTTATAAGTGACCCCAGACTAGATCGTATTTTAACATGCTAAGTTCTGTCGTGGATGCTTCCAGTACTTAAGAGGGGACTTGCATAAGGATTCTTCTTTACCATAGCACTTTCTTGCATTCTGTTAAACACGCACAGGTTTTTCAAGCCTTGTTAAAATTGCATTGCTATAAAAAGCTGCTTTCTAAAGCTATATAAAGTTTATACAGGTGTATGTGTTTCTCGATTTGGTTTTTAAAATATTTAAAGTGGGGGTTGGCATCTTGTTTTAAATATTTGTAAGCTGTGTTTCCACGATTCGTTGGCTAGCACTGTTTCCGTTCTTATTGATTTGACTGTATAAATGCCACAGGGCGATGGGTTGACATTTGTTTCTAGTCAAGCAGTTCCCCTGGCGACTGGGGTCTAATACTTACGGGACTTAAAAGAGCGCTTGGATGGGCGTAAATCTGCTGGATAGGGGCCCTCGAGAGAGGCTCCTTCGTCGTCCCCAGAGCCCCTTTGGGGTTGCCGTGTGTTCCGCCAGAAGTCTTAGGATCGTCGGGGGCATTTCTTGTCCGTTGGGGTTGTGGTCAGCGACGATGGCGGTTGATCGGGCCTCAAGCCTAATGACGCAAAGCCCGGCACTTGAGGGAACGACCAGCCGTTGTGTGCGGGTATCGTTGGTACAGGCCCTGATCAAACTCGTAAAACGGGTTAATAGCTCGCGAGGCAATGATACTGTGTTGCCATGGTGGTGGCGGAACAAAGTGGCCTCTGTTTGAATTTGTGGTATTTCTTTAAAGCCGCCAAGTGAGTTATAAATTTTTTTTTTTTTATGAAAGTGTTGCATTTTTGAAGGTCGTCGTGTTGTTATAAAGATTGGATGTTTACACTCCGGCAGGGGCAGTAATAGTGGACGAAGTGGCAGAGAATGGCGAGGAGCTGATAGTGCAAAGATCTGCTCATGCTGTGGTGTCAGAATTTTGGGGATCGACCGTTAATTTTAGCCATTTAAATGGTTTTTCCCGAGAAACAGTTAACTGGCCTAAATCATCAGTCAATTCCCACAAAATTGTAACACACAGGAATTTTTTTAGGCAGATTATTATTATTTTCTTCGTTTCTAAAAGTGTGGACACATTTGATCAAAGCCACTTTGATGCTAAAGTGACATAAACTCACCACCTTGGTTTATCCCCACGTGTAAATAACTTTACAACCCTTCCTTTACGTAGGTTAGAGTGAATATAGCAAGAATATGGTAAGAAAAAGGAAAATGACTGCGTTTGCAACATTTACATACGTTGAACTAATGTTTCAAAACTAAGCCGTATACGAAAGCCAAAATAGCAGCAATCACTTTTTATTCTGTGTTTGTATTCATTCTGCTAATGTGTTTGCACCGTGCGTGCTTATATACATTTTTCAACATTTACATAGGTTTGAATGAATGTATAGCAAAACCGTTTCGTGCGTGGGGAAAAAAATGTACAACGTTTACGTGCATTTGTACCAGTGTTGCAAAAGTTGAGTCGCACAGGAAAGGCGGTGTGAAGGAAAGCACTTTTAAACAGTTCACGAAGATAAATTGTCAGCGCTCGCCACACGTGGGTAGGATCTATAAGTTTATAAGTTAGGTTGCTAATGTTTACATTCTAATCTTCATGTGCAGGAAATAGTTAAAACAATTTGTCGATGGTATTTTATGTTTAACAGTGTATTGCATTTGTGCGACTGGAATACGGCAAAGGTGTTTGTATTTGAAGTAAAACAGATTGGCAGGATAGGGCTTCGTCTTCACAATGTTGAACATGGTGCCCCATGCTGTTCATTTCTGGTTGGTGTCGTTCGTGGACGATAGAGATTTGAACATAAAAAAAAAATATTGTCAAGAGGTCTTTAATTGGCAAATCCCAAGTTTTGAAATTGCTTTAACTTAACTTGTAGCCAGACAAACGATAGTGCCCAATTCACCCTAGTCCACCAATTTTCCAGCGCCTTAACTCTTTTAACAACAGAATTTCTTGAAAACAACATCGTAATATCCTGTCGCGGACGCCATACAAATTTCAGAAATGGCCGATAGTGTTCGGCACAAGGATAAACACGATGGAGATGAGGTGTGTTCGGTGCTTCGTTGTGCCTCTATACGTTAATCCCTAATAGCTATTTGCTTGTGAAAGGCTTACGGGGTTTACCAATTGAATACTCGGTTTAAGTTTCTTGTTGCCATCATCTCGAGACGATCTTAGACAGAAATAATGCTTGAGTGGTTGGTTCGTTGTGGGGTTATTGGAATGAACAGTTGCGTCATGAATAATTACTGAGGTGGGTAAAGAAGGTAGCTAGGGTTCGTACGTTTACCCATTCCTCCCCCCTCCTCTCTCCTCCCCCACCCTCCCCCCCCCCCACTATGGGCTCAGTCGAAGACGGCCAACCTATTCCCTAGTCGCGATGCCGTGTTTGCTTCAAAGCTCGTGCTCGAACACCGACAAAATTCGTCTCATTAATTGTGAATGAACCGTTCTTCGGTGTCGTTTTGTGCTCGTATTTGTATATAGATAAAAGAAAATTCGTGTAGTTTTTCTTTCATATGTTTGGATGAGAAGTCGCTAAACCTCGATGCGGGTTTGAGATTAACGAAAATTCGAATGTCCCTCCTCCCTCCCTCCCCTCCCTTACTCTTTCTAGGTAACCTGTCAGCATGTTTTTTTTTTTTTTCCTCCTCCTTTCTTGTCACATTTCCTTTAGGTGCTTGATTCATCATGGCTGTCTCGCCAATTTGTCGACCTTAGGGATGAAGTGGGTCCCTTTTTAATTTTCCGACTCTCGTGTCTGCAAGTTTGCATTTTTCTTCTTCAGCTGAAAAGTTTGCTACAATGCACACCAAACTCTTCGTAACCCCCGAGATTTTTTTTTTGTTGTTGTTCGTTGTGTGCGTTTATTATGTTGAAGGTAGGGGAAGGGGATTGGTAAAGATTGGGGGGGGGGGGGGACAAACTGACTGTTCAGTTATTTCAGTTATTCCCCCTCCCCCTTTTTTGGTTTAATTATTTGGACTTCTTTTCTAACGTATGTTCAGTATGCAAGAAACATGGGGCATTTATTTCTAGTTGGTGTCGTTCGTGGGAGATAAGAGTTTTGAAAGTTTAAAAAAAAACTGTTACACAGGTCTTTAATTGACAAATCCCAAGTTTTGAAATTGCTTTAACTTATTAGCAGTATTGCTTTAACTTATTAGCAGCCAGACAAACGATAGTGTCCAATTCACCCTAGTCTACCAAATTTGCAAGTACAAACAACAATGCAGCAATCATTGGCTAGTCAACCAAGCTGAAAAGTAACAACCGTAAAAAAATTTTGTAGTACAGCAGTAAGGTTTCACGTGGACTAAACACTGTGGCAAATTGTAGTACCGGAGACCTTACACCTTACATTTCCGTTTCGATACGTAGATCCAGTTAAACCTTACCGTAAACATCAAACGAGTTTATATTTGTTTTTTAATACATAAAAGAGTACAATACAGCTTTATAATTGATGCGTTACTTGCCATTCAGCCGGCCTTATTGGTACCTAAGAAGGAGAGTGGCGTAAAAATTCGGATATGGGAAAGTAGAAGTATAGGGGAGAAGGATGGGAGGGGAATCTACTTTTTAATGTTCGTGCTGTGGTATGGTTGTGAATGGGGAGGGGGCGGTGCCAGGTTGGAGACGTGAAAATTATGAGTATTTTGGGGGCGGGGTGGGGCGGTTAACGTAAGTAAAAGTTAACTGTGGACCTTTCAGGGAAAATATTTGGTAAACTCTACTGAATGCTGAACCGATTTCACTCATGATGAGAGAAAAAATCCTCTTTGCAATCCTAACCTTGAATTCAGTGAAAACAAATACATAAAAGCCGGTGGAAATAAGAAAATGTAGGGGGATAAACTAACGTCACAAATTACACACAACCTCACAATGAGCTTGTACAGTAAGCCCGGTTCATTTGTGTGACATTACAGTTTCGAACTAACGATACCAGCCTATCCCCTTTTACTGACATAGCCACCTTTTCTGGCACTCTTCAAGTGCTCACTGAATTTGTTGTTTATCGAGTGACCAGAACTTATGCCGGTGGACGAGTGGGTTGTGTCAAGATTTGGTGAAGACTGGTTTGAATGTGAGTAAAGCTGTTACTGGAGTGAAGCGAAAGGGCTTACGATAAAAGCGACTTAGGATACTTCGTTATTTCTAGTGTCGATATCTGCTGTGGGCGATTTGCTTTCTACGTAAACCCTTAGCATGCTTTCTGTTTTGCTTGCCTATAGTTCAGTGCCCCGTTTAATTTTAACAATTCTGGCTTGCCATGCCCGACCCTCATGTATTATTGATTTTTGGAGCATACTGCACCAAAATAAACTGCTCAACCTTGGCCTTGTTGATGTAAACAGTTTCACTGAAGACAACAGCATTAGGGTGATATCGAATTCGCGGGCTACGCATTGGGAAGCCGTCGACAGGAGGTTCCCACAAAAATACTGAAATATTTTCCCTGAGTTTTCCCGATTTTCCGGAGTAGTTAAGGCCAGTTTCCAGGCCGTTTACCGAAATTTCAGAAATCTCTCTCTACATTTGACCAGTGTCTCTTATTTTTTTAGGGTTCACCTACTGCAAAAGAAGAGCCCGATTTAATGAACTTTTTACGTGTCAATTCAGAAGCATATTGTGCGCGCAGCGTATCTTGAGTCCTGCAGTATTTTATGAGCGGCTACATCTTCCTGGAGGGAGCGGCTTTAATCGACGGCCCCCATTGTTTTTGTAACAATCTAGGATATCAACAAGGTGCTCTGCTATCGAAAACATATACAATCGATTATTTGTATTCGTTCTGGGGCGAACTCAAGATAGGCCGCGGACACTATAAAGAAGAATTTTATTTTACTACAACGTTTTAACAAAATATGTTTGTTGTGTGCTTAGGACTATGCCTAAAAGTGTGGCTTTGTGTTTTCTCTGAGTTTTTCAGTTTTTTTGTGTGAACAATCTGAGAATTCCTTGAGTTTTCCCCGAGTTTCAAATGTGGTTTAAATTCCCAGAATTTCCCAAGTTGCCAGGTTCTCCAGGTTGGCGGGAACCCTGGTCGATCTGTCGACCAGATCGTAGCTTTTGAGTCCAGTCGGCCTATCCCACTAGCACAAATAAGGAAATTAATGGCAGCTTTTTTGGCCAATCTGCTACTTGCAGAGCTTTATCTATTCCGAACGCAGTGGTACCTTTAGCATCACCTTAAAGCCTCCCGAAGCAACAACTGCTGGTAACGGGCAACTCCTTGCTGGAATATACGAAGAATGAGACTCCGGCTGAGTGCAGTCAGAACGGGGGGGGGCTCGTTTCGTGCGGGAAGGATAAGTTTCCTACACCCTTCCTAACCAGAACTGCCAGAAACTCGCGACTGGAATATACGAAGGATGAAACTCAGGTCGTGCACAATCATAATTGAAGGTGTTTGCTTTGCTGAACAGAAACGAAAGTGGGAAGTGTCCACTTGCGTGGTCGCAAAAACTGCGAATGATTTCCGTTTTGTGAAAGTTGGAAACGCTGACTCTGGGTGGACGCAAAAGCTACGTTTCTGGTCGCAAGGTCTTTGACACCAGGCAGGGAGGTGAGTTATTCGTAAATGATTCGACCGTTGATCGGAATACTATTAGACTCCGAATGGTCTCCCTACAAGGATTCAACGTTGCATGAACGTGTTTGATTAAGCCATAGGATTCTTCCGTGATTCGGTGAATTCGTAGTTTGGTTTTATAGCCCGCAGATTTCTTTAAATTTGCCTAGAATTTGATTTAAATTCTACTTCAACCATGCTGAGGTATTCTTGAGGCCGATTTTCTGGGTATAGTTTTTCAATCTGTCATCTAAGTTTGGCAGTGACACATACCTAAAGGACTTCAACGTTTTTCTTTAGGGAAGGCTTACATTTTATTATTATTTTTTATTTATTTATCAAACTTAAAGGTGCATTCCTCCCGGTTGGTTTTCCTGTATGGCTCAATTTTGCGACATTACTTAAGACACGTGCAAATGTTGAAAGGAATTCATTTTCCTAATCCCCCCCCCCCCCGGTGTGAAACGGCTTTGCTGCATTCACTTGCGAAAGCTATTTTGCGCAGGATGCTCGAATATAGTGAAGATGTATGTCCGTTTAATTTGCATAATAGTACGCGTTAGATCCCAAGTACAATCTTAACACGTTATTAACAAGGGGTCGATTTTTTTCAACATGTTTTTATTTTTTTTTAGTTTTCGTTACTAAGGGTTTTCGCTAAAACCTGATGTCATGGCAACGTTCGTTTCGGCCTACATACATTAATTATTTGTGTGTGTAGTTAACTGTACGTGCGACGGGAAAAAAAATTGTTTTAATTTCATGTTTTCATTCTTCCGCCCAGGTTGAAAACTGAAGGAAAGGAAGACAGAAGTTGGGGGAGGGGGTGGGGGAGAGACTTAAGGTCAAAAGATAAAGCATTAATTAGTTGTAGTATTATAATTAAGTTTAATCTTGGCAAAGATTCGCATGGCAGTCGTACCCTCCGGGCTTTCCAAGCAGGTTCATAATTAATTCACCAACTCCTTTCTGCCGCTTGCTTCGCGTCTTGGCTTTGAATTCTGTCAATTGAAGAGGTGTAGCCAATCCGGTACGTTTCGAACGGCAGACGCTTGGAATCGGAGAATGTGATTGGCTGCCTGGCCACAGAGAGGCGGTTACCCCGTCGTCGTCTTGCGTTGGCCGAGCTAGGCGGAGTCTTTTCTTGTGAGAAACCGGGCATCATCCCCATTTCTTGGCGACGTGTTTTCTTTGATCTTAAAGCGGCGGAAATGGGGCAGGTGTAGGATTAGGCTGGCGGTGGTGCTGTTTATATTGCCCTTGTGTTATGATGGGATTTCAGCCGTAATTTTGTGATTCTTGTTACTGTTTTTTTTTTTCTTTCCTCTCCTCCGTGTTTCTTTTTTCGTGCTGCGCGTCTGTTATAGCTTGCTCTGCGATTGGTTAATCGGTATAGCGCTACCGTCAGAGGATTTAGGATTCCTCGTGTGCGGTGGGGTTTTTTTTTGTAATTTTTCCTTTTGAGACGTTTTATTTTGTGCCTCGGCCTTTATTTAATTTTTTTTTTTTGTTCATTGCTAAAATTTTCGATTGTACGTTTAATAAAACGATATTCTGCACTGCTTTGCATTGCATGTCGTAAACGCAAATAACACGTACTGCACGATTTTAAAAAATTGTAATAATTTTAAAGGTACATTCTTTCCGGTTGGCTTTCCTGCATGCTTCAGTTGTGTAACATTACGTCAGACGCTGAAATGTTGCGAACGCATTCATTTTTCTATTTTTTTCCCTCGTGAGAACCGGTTTTGCTACATTCTGTCTTAACCTATAGAAATGATGCAAAAGCCTATTTTGCGCAGGATGCTGAAATATCGTGAGTAGGTGTGTCCTTTTAATGTATTTTTATATACATTATATTGTCTTGAGTTATACTAAATACTGTGATAGAACGTGGAAGAAAAATATATAGCGAAATAAGTTGAAATTTTACATGAAATAAAGAAATACATGAAACGGATTAGAGAACTTAAACTGTATGCAGTTCAATTGACGATTATCAAGAAACTAGTATTTGCAGATTAAAATTTTTTGAGCCAGCAAAATTGTGCAGTTTTGGGTATCGGATTTGAACTTGATCTAGCACGCTTACGTGAACATGACCATGCTAACTCGTAACCTCGTCATGCGCAAACCAACTTCCCTCCTAACTTTTCGCTTATTGCCAATTTTCCTTTACACCACTGGGCTGTGTTGGCTCGCTGTGCTGTGGGTCCCACACAAAGCTCCCGTTGGGCCACGCGAAATAATTTTTTTCGTGCTTTTTAATGCTACCCGTTTTGGTACTCATGGAAAGAAAGGTTAAATACGAACGTGTAACAGGAGGAGGGTGACTATTGCGAATCCATGAAGCTCCCCCTTGAGGAGGATGTGTGGGCTTTACTGCCGTACTGACCTGCGCATCGGGCAAGCGTGCTCAGCCCGTCGCAACATTTTAAGCTAAGCGGTCAATCTTGAGCGAGTGGTGTAAGCGTGTAGCTGGGGAGTAGGGCGTTACAGTTTAAACTTGTATTTTTAAAAAATTTCTTTATCCTTTTTTTCATAAATTAAAACAGCATTTTTTATTTCTTCATCCTTTTTTAAAGTTTTTTTTATAAACTAAAACAATGTGAAATTAGGCTAATTAATCTGCTTGTATGCAGGAAATGTGATCCTCAACAAAAATTTCGTCCGAGGCAAATTAAATTACAAACTACGGCTTTTCACCCATGGATCTGCCGACTGCGCCATCGTCACACGAATACCAATTTTTTTTTTTAATGCGCCAAGTTGGAAGCATTTTTAGTACTAAAATTCGGCAAGTTAGATGCTACAAATTGCCACACACTTCGGTAGGGTTTAATAGCCCAACACGTCTAGTTCGCGAACTCCTAATCCCGGCAGCAAAAGTATTGGGACGGACGGAGTGCCAGTAAGAATGTTTATAAGCAAAAAAAAAGGTACACACCCCGGGAAATGGTTAACGTAGGCCCCTCTTTTGTGGCATTTCGTAGTAATCCTCATGCGCCCATGGCTTAATTTTGCCTACTGTACAAACTAGCTGTACAGCTGTACAAATTAACTGTACATTTTTCTAATTTTTTCTTAAATTAAAAAAAAATCCCCCCCCCCCTGCGCCCCACATAAAAAAATACAAACCGAGAGGGGTGTAAAAATCCTTGTGAAAGTCTTATGTAATCGCTATTTTTTGTTTTATTTATTTTTTATGAAGCCACCATCACCTAAATGATCTTGCAACAAAAATAAAGTGGCATACCCCCTACCCCACTCCCCCCAGAAAGAAAAAGATTTATTTATTACGACATTGATGAGATAAATAATCTCGTCACTCGCAAGCTCCACCGATAAGCTGCCATTTTGTTTAAAAAAATCTTGAAAGTCTGAAATTTATGCTGTGACTTTCAGACTTTCTCGTTCGACTTTTCATATTTTGTGTCGTGAAGTCCCTCCTGTTGGTGTGGATTACTACATTTTACCCATCCTCCCCCTTGGCAGTACACTGCTATATAATTTATCCATTACCAATCTTACCGAGAAGGTGATCGGTTCTATACGCAGCCATCTCGTAGAGAAGGGATGTGGGGGCGGGGATTAAAAGTGCCGGAATTAGTGGCTTGGGGGTCCGGAAATGCAGGTCGCTAGCAGGCAGGTCCTGGTGAGACAGCGATAAATAATGTAGTCAATAAGGTGCGCAGGGCCAAATGGCAAAGTTATAAAATGGGTCATTAGTCCGGGCCCGGATAACCCATCAGATCCTAATTAAAGATTGAGGCACTTTCACGAAGATAGGCTTTTGAAGGAAATCGGGCTAGAAAGGAAGGAAGGATGTTGCTTTAACATGGGGGTTGGATTGGGTTGCGTTGGCAGGGTGAGTTTGGAAAGGAGGGTTGAGTTTTAGCACAGGAAGCAGTGGTTTGTGAAGTCGTTTGGTAAGTTTCTAGCGTCAATTAAGTTTTAAAATGTAGCAGGCTTAATTCAGGGACGTACGGGGGGGGGAGCATTTAGGCCCCGGGCAATGGTTAACGTAGGCGCTCCCCCTCTCTTGTGACATTTCGTAGGAATCCGTCGTCATGAAAAAACTCCCGTTTTTCCGAATGGCCAGTACGCCCATACTTAATTTTGTCTACTGTACATGACGTTGATAGCCTACTGACTTTTTTAATTGCTGACTTGTAAACAAAGGCAGTAGGCCTAAATGGAGGATTCGCTTGACGCTCCTTCAGTTGATTATTATTTTTTTTGTACCTAGTTATTACTTAGTTATTGCTATACGATGCGATGGCGGATATTTTTAACCCCGCACCGGTACAGATAATCACCAATACCGTAAATATCGGTATCGGTGCAGCGTTAAAAACGTCGGTATCGGTTTCTTTAGCTGAAATATCGATAACTCGGGAACCGTTCGAGTTATCGACATGCGATTTACGGCGTTTAGCTCAAGACACTATAGAGTATCTTCCTGGCTACTTTGTAACTGATGGTTTCTACTTTAAAATGGTTTTATTTTAATAATTATCGTACTTTTGATGAAAGTACACCATTGATAAAAAAAAAAAAATTAGGGATGAAATTTTGGATATCTGTATCGGTGCCGGAAACAGGAATTTTTAAACTGATTCGGTTTCGGATCGGTAAAATAGTATTGCTGAAGCTTTAGTTTCGAAGATTTAGCAGTATTTCGTGTCGAGTATCAAATTTTAAATTCCAAATGTACTGAAGCATTTATTGATTTTGTGTCTTAGTAGCAGTACGAACCGTCAGTTTTTTTTCCCCCCATTTTGTTTTTATGCAGAAATATATATATATATATGCTGTCGTGAGCTAACCGCTAAAAGAGCTTTCAGTGACTTCCAAATTTGTAGTGCTTTGCCCAACCAGAACCGTGTCAGGGATATAAGTCTTCCGCGTTTGGAAGTAGGCTGGTTGTGAGTGGCACAGGAGTATATAAAGTTTGTCGGAGCCAAGGATAATGAACTCTGATTCAATACACTCTACTGTTTTGAAGGAAATTTGGCTAGACGGAATAAGTGAATATCTCGGCCCTAATTTCCCGATCAGAAGTAATATCTCGGATCAAAATGAAAATTCGACCGGTGCCAAAACTCAGCCTTCATAGAGCCTTCTTAGATTTATGATCAATCGCTTTGCCGCTTCATTTATTTTGACATGTAAACCGAGTTTTAAAAAATCCCTAAAGGTAGATGTATTTTTGCGATACGAAAATTCGTCGAGTGAGTCTCTGAATTCTGTCATACGCTGGTTAGGAGCTCGAGTACTGTCTTTACACTCTTCGGTCCTCCTAACGGGTTCCCCTTTATGTTCTCCTGGGGGCATTGACAAATTGGACTTCATCTTGAAAGCTCTCGTGGCATGGAGTTGCCGCCTGAATGCGAGCCGTAGTCACTGAAAAGCTTCGTTTTAGTGAAAACTGGGGGATTGAAACATGAAAAGGCGTAAAAACTAGGTGTATGCTACAACGGGTATTTGCTTATATAGAGCAACGACAATTACGCCTTATTGGGTACGAGGCTAGCATCTGGAGACATAGCTACAAGGCGCACTCGATTAAAATGGAGGTAAAAACAACGGCATTTCTACTCAAGCCAGTGCTGTGAGAGCAGGTTTGTTAGGCCTAAAAACGTTACTTTCTCCGATGCCATGCGCTGCGAGGTTATAAATCGGAAAAGAAAATATTTCACTTGCTAAAAATGCCATCAAGTGCAAACAAATCGGGAAAAAATCGCGTGTTTTAGGCCTGAGAAATCGCTCGTAACAGCATTGGCTTCAGTAAGATGCCCTTCATTTTCCCCTCCATGTTGATCCAGTGCACCTTGCAGCTAGCCCAATTACTGCAGCATAGAATTATATATACTAATACGACGTTGTTGCCACTGCTGTATAGAGCAGTGACATAATGTATTATTATTGTGTATACCGCTATGGTGGAGCCAGTAACTGCGTTAGCTGCAAGGGGCACTGTAGGGGAAAAAGAAGGGCGTCTTACTAAAGCCAATGCTATCAGACTGGATTTCTTAAGCCTACAACGCGCGATTTTTGCTGTTGGAGAAAACAACGGTTTTTTAAGCCTAAGAAATTCGCTCTTAAAGCACTGTCTTAACTAGAAATGCCGTTGTTTTCCCTTACGGTTTAATCTAGTGCACCTTGTAGTTATGCCCTCCAAATGCTATCTCGTAGGCAATATGACGTCACTTGACGTTGCCCTATAGGTGCATTCTGTTGGAACGTTGCATCGGCTTATTTAACATACCAGCTTGTAATGTTGTTTGTTCGTAAGTATTGTAAAGTGAAATAAACCTGTTAATATTAGGGCTGGGATCGGTTACACGGTTAACCGGAAACCGTTCCACGTTCGGTTACACGGATTATAAAACCCATATCCGAAAAACGTTTGATGCGGGCACCATTCAAAAACCGCGGTGAACGAGCCAAAAATAGCCAAGTGTCATCATTTAGGCCTATTAATCCAAATACTCAAAATCAGTGAAAGTAGAAAACCGGGGTGGGTAGGGGGCAGCTTATTTACAAATAATCCGCATGGGCTTGTTGTCCCATCGAAGCTGCTTACTTTCTTCGAAACAAACTGCTGATCGCCAGCGCGTACACGACGCAGTTAAAGACATGCTGGCCAGCATCTGCCCTCCCCGGTTCATGGAGAAGTGGACTCGTCTATACCTAGCGCACGGCAGGGAAGCGCCGTCATAACACGTAAACGAAATGCGTTGCTACCCAAAAACGCAAACATGCTAATTTTTCTGGCTCATAATTTGAAATTAATGGAACATTAACGAAAACGTATTAAATTTTGTTGTTTTGTTTTTGGCTTACGTTGTCGCTAAGATGTAAAATTTGACATCTTGTAGAAATTTTAAAGCTACATAAAGTCAAAATTCTTGATAAAGTAAGTACTTAAATTTATCAACGTTAACTTTCTTCTAGTTTAAATCCGAAAATGAACATGTAGTCAATAATTGTGCTTGTCTTACCAAGGACTAAATCATATTTTTTTTTCAGCTTTGTTTTTTAATAGTGTATTACACAGTGGTGAAATTTTTTTTGGCTGTATTTTTTGCTGAAAACGGAAAAACGGTTTTCGTGTAACCGACCGGAAAAAAAACCGGTTAAACGGATAACTAAAAAACCGGAAAGTACCAGCCCTAGTTAATATCTACTTTTCCGTTGAAAGGCAAAGGTGTCTTTTTGCGGCAATAAATTTTAAAAATCGTTTAAAATCGCCCGATTTAGTACAAGTGTGTACATCCCTTCAACCTTAGATGTGGTTACTAGTTGTGGGAGAATATAACACGTTCCGATTTTGCAGCTGTGTGTGCTGGGGGGCAATTAGCAAATCGGTTTCCAGTTCGATACACAACGAGGGAAATCGTAAGATATCAGCTTTACTTAACATTTTCCCGCTTTTGGCCGTTAGACCAAAATCATCTTTAAATTTTGCGGCAGTTTGTGGTGGTGAGGAGCTCGCTTAATTTATAGTTTATTACTATTGAACTCGACAGCGGCACGTTGTAAGCTGTTCTCTCGCTCTTTCGTTCTCTCTCTCTTCCCTGTATTCTTCGTTCGTTCATTCGAAGCGGAAGTGTGGCAACCACTGATGTTGGCCGAGGTGGTTTAGACTGCACTTCCGTGCCTGGTATAATAATATTAAACTGGCAATCGGCGTCGTGGTCTGCACCTGCCCCGGCTTGAATTATTAATGTCAAATTTACTGGACGAACAGATAACTCCAGCACCAACTACACGCCTTTTTTTTCTTTCGGCTTTTCTTCTTTCTCGTTTTTTTTTTTTTTTGTTCTTTTTGTACCGGGATTTCCTTTTTTTCTCTTCTTCTTTTTTTAGGTCGTAAAATATCGTTGAACTCTTAACAGGAATCCGTTGCAGAATCTTCTTTGTATTTCACGAAACGTCTACGGAACTGATTGGCCGTTTCCGCGGCTGTATTTTGAGGATTGCTATCGAACGAGTACTGGTCGGGGATTTTTTATTTTTTTTTTGTCATTCCTCTTTTTGTTCTTTTCTCGTGGCAATTCGTGTAGTCGATCCCGGTCCCCCCCCCCCCCCCCCCAGCCTTTTCTGTTCGTTTGATGCGATTGGTTGGAAAGAGGAAATAGTTTTATGTTTAAAAGTGTGGTTTACCTTGCCGATGAGTTCCTGGAATCGAATGGAATTCAACGAAAGCATCACTTGGAGGAGGAAAATCGTTGCTATTGGCTGGCCATCATTTTTTTGAGTTTAGGTTTTTGTTTAAAAATAGGTTTCGCCTCAATGTCGAACAAGGAAAATTCTCCACATTTCGTTCATGATAGCTGGCCGTGAAAAAAAAACGGTAATCCAGCACTCCAGCAGCGTTGTTTCGTTAAATAGATTTCTTCCGTGAGCCCCGCTCATGGCAGCTGAATGGTGTGAGGGCTCATTTATGCCAACGACTCGTCTTTGCGTTCTCGCAACTAGAATTTAATCGCGATGGCAAAGGCGTCGTTGCCGTGGTAACGACGCTACCTGGATTAGCTGCATCCGGCATCTTTTGAGTAAATGTTTCCAGCCTTACATCCGTGACAATAAGATGACGAATTCCTCCTGACGAAACAATCTTCCCAGTCGCTTGCGAACTCAACATTATTGGCTGTTTTCATTGTGAGCCAGCAGAGCTAAAACCGCTGCCATGTTGGTATAGTGTCCGCGGCCTTTCACCGCAGAACGAACTCAGATAATCGATTGTACGTTTTCAGTAGCAGAGTGCCTTGTTGATATCCAAGATGGTTACAATGGCGGCCATCGATTAAAGCCACCCCATCCAGGAAGACGTAGCCGCTCACAAAATACATGCAAGACTCAAGATACACCGCGCACACAATAGTTCAGACGGTTTCTAGTTTCTAGCTGCCAGAATGCAAAGTCGATTTCTGGACAGTTGCTTGTCATTTTTTCTTTGTTTAATTGTAAAGTCCTTTTTTTTTTATGAATGGAGCTGTAGTTTACCTTATTCGTACTATTAAGTTTTCCTATTTCTTTAGTACATTAGTCGGAAATGACATACTTGACCGGAAGTGCCACCATTACATCGTGGTACGGTGCGTTTTATTACTACTCTTAATTCCAGAAAGTTCTGTTAACGTTTAACATTGAACTAAAGTTGTTTAATTTGCAGGTTGGAATGTAATTGTAAAGGATGCCACTGACGAACGTAACCCCCGCAACTTTAAGAGTACACACTTTAATTTTCAGATTTGCATATTCAGACCTTGATCACAAATAGAAAGGTACATTTGTTAAAAAAAAAAAACACAAGAGCTTGTAACAGATCGTGTTATGCGTCTGCTACATTGAAAATCAAGACAGGACGGTCTGTTAAAAGCTCTTCTGAATTTTAACGAATGTGTCTTTTAATTTGTGATCAAGGCCTGAATGTGCAAGGCTGAAAATTAAGAGTGAAAATTGTGGGGTGGTGTTCTTCAGTGCATTCTTTTACAACATTGAACCATTTCGCAAGGAATTTCAGCTAACTTGTGGCTTACAGGCTTTTAATTTTTTTTCCAAATATGTTTTCAATTAAAGGGCTCGTAAGACATGTAGTTTTTTCGTAAAAATTTTTAAAGAAACTACAAAATTCCATCAACTGCTCAAATTTTTGACAGCAAAATAAAACATCCTTTACATTTTGTGAAAAGACTGAGACATTCTGCCTTCTTTGTTGCTACGTTTCGGAATACAGAGAACGAACCTTATCAGTAATTTCTACAAAAAAAAAGACAATCGACCCGTTTAGACAGTGAACGTTACCCTGCATTTTACTGATTTCGTCCTAATTGAAGCCTTCCTTTTATTTCCTCCCCCTCCCTTCTCCCTCTTATCTCTCCCTCTCTTCGTTTGCCTGATGGGGAGAAGATGGGAGATCAGGAGCATTTAAATCGATTTAGTAATCCAGAGTAACTGGAAAATGGAGGAGGGAACAATTAATTGTTTAATTGGATGGCAGTTTAACGGCTCTAATGGCGGCATAATTTTGAAGGGGAAAAAGGACCAGTCGAGGAATCGTAAGTTATCATACCTTCTCCTTACGTGGGAATG
The DNA here is from genome assembly GCA_023313725.1 of Lithobius niger. Classification (NCBI taxonomy): domain Eukaryota; kingdom Metazoa; phylum Arthropoda; class Chilopoda; order Lithobiomorpha; family Lithobiidae; genus Lithobius; species Lithobius niger. The sequence continues at coordinate 46,049 of JAHWFP010122542.1, forward strand.
AAGGGGAAAAGGAAGGATGATGGTGAGGTAAGTGAAGGTGACTCGGGAGTTTGGCAAAATTCCAAATGAAAGCTAAGTCGTGTGGTCAGTGGATTGATAATAGTAGACACCATGGCAATCGTTGAGCAGATGTTTGGTCCCTGAGACTTGGGCAGTAAGGGAACAGAAAAAAAGAAACTAGGCTAATATTCAGAGCTGCACAAACTTGTAAACAAAGACTCGTCCAAATTGTCGTAGGGATAGGCCTAACTCCATTAAAAATAGTTTTAAAAATGTTGTTCTATTTTGACATCTGGCTACATCTGGCTATCTGCTTTTGCACCGTGTCGACCCAATAAACAAGCAAAACTGGAAAAATGTGTTAAAAAGAAGATTCCTTTCCTGAAATTTCGCTAAATAGCCTGGACATTGACCTCAACTACTCTGGAAAACCTGGAAACCTCAGGGAAATTTATATAAGTATTTTGGCGGGAACCCTGTGTAAAGCGCGTCACTTGGGTGATAAGTCCGTCCGCCTGACCGGGTTTATTTTTAAATTTTTACAGGAGGTGCAGATCTAAGATAAAATCTAGATTTTGAGTTTATTTAACATCTCTGTAATGTGTGGCGTAGTGGCAACCTGGACCACTACACCGTGACTGAGGTTGGTACTAATGAGCGCCATTAAGCTACAGTCTCTTCCCCCCCCCCCCGCACCCCGAGGCAGAAAGGGGTGCGACGTGCGACTATGTCGCAGATAACCCGGGACGTGCCGTTTTGAGCAAATTTATGCCATTTCGTCAATTTTTGACCGATTTGGACATTCCAATATACCAATTTAATCGTCGCGACGAGACCTTTCCGTTGGTGAAAGAGCCAGATCAATAGGATACATCATTGAAAAATTATTTATGCGGTTGACGATAACAGACCAGCTGCAGATAACTTTTCCCTGACAACTGGTGTCGCAGACTGTGGCAGAAAATTCTGCTTCTGGGCCCCCGTATAAAGTATGCTTTTGTGTGCCGTGGACCACAATGAACCTAGGTGGGTGTCAATGAAATGAACGTTAACACCTTTTTAATGTAACCCCATTAACATAAACGGGCACACAATAAACACCTCGTGATATTTTTTAATGGGATTTTCCGAATATCCCAGTATTTGGGAAAACCTTCATACTTTTTTTCGAGACTGTGCTAAAAAAAATAAATAACTGGGAATAGTGGATGAATAATAATAATAATAATAATAATAATAATAATACCTCTATTATTTTCTACTGGTTGTGAGATTTATTTTTGTTAATGGTAAGGGAAGGGTCACGGAGCAAACCACTATTTAACAGAGATTTGGAGTTCTAAATAAATTTCATTGTTGGCTTTTTTGTGACTCTTTGTGTCGTGAACGTGGTCAGTCTAAAGGCAGTAATAAATAGCAAAATGAACCATGCGAATGTGAAAACAAACTCACTTCACATTCTTGGTACCTAGCTTTACAATCAGTAATTCACTGCGTGCCTCCTTTTCAGTTTTTATTGACTTATGCCGTCATTATTGGATTAAGTATCATTATCATTCTGTCACTGACTTGTAACAGGGTTCATACTATACATTTTTCACTAGTTGGAATTTTATACCCGATTTTTAGACGTAAGCTTTGTGTTGAAAAGCGCCTGCCTCCCCGTGTTCTTTCTTCCCCAGATATCTATTGAGCTTTCCTGGTCTTGGTTTATTTATTGCTTGAAATGGCCTGGAGAGTAACATTTCGGAAGACATCTTTGGCTGCTCCATGCAAATTTTAGTGCAAGATAAGCTTTGTCAATGTGATGTTCCCAAACGTGATCGTTACTTACTAGCTGCGAGTGCATTTGCCACTACAGAACATGCTGAAAAATTGAACACCCCTGCCGAAAATTCTAAATCTTGACAATGCATCTGGGGGAGAGAAGGCACGACTAATTCATGCTGCTGGGAAGTCTTGGCGTAAAAGGCGAGTGATGTCACAAATTTCCAAAGCTGTTGGTAGTAGCCAGGGTTCGTACAGGGCCTTGAATTCCTTGAAATGCATTGAATTTGATAACCGGAAATTCAAGGCTTGAAAAACATAAAAAATTTGAATTTTTGTTGTTGGAGCCTTGAATTTTGCGAGTGTACTTTGTTTGGAATGAGGGTATGCCATACCAGCGGTATTAATTGAGGTATACATTTGAATTACAAACAGAAGCGTCAAGTGTGCCGTAAAAAAAGGGGGGGGGGGGGGGTAAGATGATTGAATTTTCACTTGTTAAAATGAACACGGATAAAAATTGATGATTTTTAGTTGAAATAATCGAGTGTAAAATTGAGAAAATTCCATCTGTTTAGGTGCTGTTGTGCTTTACGTTTTTAATATTTGAAAGGTAAAGCACAACAGCACCTAAACAGATGGAATTTTCAGAATTGTACATTTGATTATTTCAATTAAAAATCATCAATTATCCGTGTTCATTTTAACAAGTGAAAATTCAATCATATAACCCCCCCCCCCGGGCTATGCGGCATTTGACGTTTTTGTTTGTAATCCATGTACCTTTTTTACCGCGCTACAAAGCTTTATGAATGTAGTCGATTGTTCACTTTGCAACATATTCTGTAGCCATTTAGCTATAATGGATGGCTGACACTGTTTGTGATATGGGAAGATTTTCATAGCCGTAGTCGGACTATAGCTAATAAATAAGGAAATAAATAAGAAGCTAATTAAAAGAAAATTTACCAGAATACGCTACAGACATAAGAACTGTCTAAAAAATTTACCAAGGTCACACACATTTTCTTAAGTTCAACTTGAAAAACAGAAGGCGAGGGCGCCTGAACAACATCACCAGGTAGAGAGTTCCAAACTTTCGCCACGTGCTTAGCAAAGAAATAACTGTCTACAATCGCTCCTTGCCCGAAAACGAAGCCTTTTGTGAAGTTTGTGGCAACGCGTCCGGTCACCTTCACGCAAGATAAATAAATTAACAACTTCCCGCGAAATCAACAGGAAGAGACCATTAAGCCACGAGACGGCACATTAGGCCGCTAAATGTTAATAAAGTGGTTCTCAGGAGCACACGCATGGGTTTTTTCTTGGCGTATGAAACTTTTTTTACGACACTGACTAAAAAAAAAAAATCGATCACGCATCAGTACTTTCCCCAAACATTTCCTGGAGCCGATGACCACACCAGCCTTTGCTCCATTCGCATGATCTTCTCAAAACTTGTCTAAGGGTCGTTCAGTCATGTCGCAACTAAAAACTTGCATCTAAAGAATGACTTAGCAAATGTGCAACTTTTGAAAGCTTATCCTGCCATTAAAACGTAGATAATAGTGCTCCACAACAAATGTAAGCTACTGATTTATTTTTGTTTGGTAAAAAAAAAATAAAGCCATCTCCCGCATCTAAAAATTCACGAATAAAACGTAAAAAAAAAAAACCACCGCCCGCTCGCGTCAATTCTTTTTAGTACCACTCCTGAGAACCACTTAATTAATTTTAGCGGCCCCATGAGACCTACGTTCAGAAGGTTGTTTTTTTTTTTT
>JAHWFP010122543.1:1338-19699 GCA_023313725.1 Lithobius niger
GGAATCCGCTAAGGAGTGTGTAACAACTAACCTGCCGAAGCAACTAGCCCTGAAAATGGATGGCGCTCCAGCGTCGAGCCCATACCCGGCCGCCGGGGCAAAGCCGCAGCTCCTTGTGGGCAGTACGCAGAAGCCGGTGAGGGCCGACCCGCATAAGGCGGGCCAGACTGGTACCCTCCGGGTTACCCCAGTCCCGAGTCCCAGACGACTACGAGGAAGGGGACCTCGACCGTCTGGTTGGACACCATGGCTTTTCCTGATTGCGTTCGAATTCCTCCCATTAGGGATGATCATTTCCTTAGGACATCTATGGCGGAGCATGAGATGCTTATCTTGATCCTTCCGCAGGTTCACCTACGGAAACCTTTTACTTCCTCACGAAGACAAGTTACGCACCTCGTTCCAACATGGAGCAGAATGACACGAGGGCCACTGCAGCCACGTCAGTCCGAGGTACTCAACTAGTCATCAGTGGGTTGTAGCGACGGGCGGTGTGTACAAAGGGCAGGGACATATTCGACACGAGATGCTGACTCGCGCCTACTGGGAATTCCTGGTTCACGGGAAGAATTGCAGACCCCGATCACAACCACGAACGATATTCTAAGATTTCCCGGAGTCCTCTCGGACCAGGAAACTCTTTGAATCGCCTACTGTAGCGCGCGTGTGGCTACGGCCATCTGAGGGCATCACAGGCCTGTACTGGCTCTCTTTCATGCGACTTTAACGCCGCAAATCCCTCTAAGAAGTCGACTTCAGTCTCATCGGCTATTACCGAGTATATTTAAAGGAGAGCGTCATGCCAGTTTCGTGCGGAATTAACTGCCAACTCACGCCAGTGGCTGTACGGCCATGCACCACCACCCAATGACTCAAGAAAGAGCTCCCAATCTGTTAATCGTTCCCGTGTCCGGACCGGGTGAGTTTTCCCGTGTTAAGTCGAATTAAGCCACAGGCTCTACTCCTTGTGGTACCCTTCCCTCAATTCCTTTAAGTTTCAGCTTTGCAACCATACTTCCCCCGGAACCCAAAGACTTTGGTTTCCCGGAAGCTGCCCGCCGATTCATCGGAGTAACCCGGCGGATTGCTAGTCCGCATCGTTTATGGTTAGAACTAAGGCGGTATCTGCTCGCCTTCAATCCTCTAACTTTCGTTCTTGATTAATGAAAACATTTTTGGCAAACGCTTTCGCTTCAGTTCGTCTTACGGCGGTCCAAGAATTTCACCTCTCGCGCCGTGATACGAATGCCCCCGCCTGTCCCTATTAATCAATACCTCGGGTTCCAAAAACCAACAAAATAGAACCGAGGTCCTATTCCATTATTCCATGCTTGGGTATGCGGGCGTAGACTCGCCTGCTTGGAGCACTCTAATTTGTTTAATGTAAAATCGTCACCAGCCTGTCGTGCCAGTTGTTGCCACGGCAGTCTGATCGTGAGGCTACGAGGACGGCAATTGTAACGAAAGGTGACCAGCCGCCTCGAAGCCAAGATCCAACTACGAGCTTTTTAACCGCAACAATTCTAATATTCGCTATTGGAGCTGGAGTTACCGCGGCTGCTGGCACCAGTCTTGCCCTCCAATATTTCTCCGACGTATTTATGGTCGGTATCACACCAGCGAAGAGAAAGGCCAGCCAGGACTGACTTGTATACGTTTCATTACTACCTCCCCGTGCTGGGAGTGGGTAATTTGCGTGCCTGCTGCCTTCCTTGGATGTGGTAGCCGTTTCTCAGGCTCCCTCTCCGGATTCGAACCCTGATTACCCGTTACCCGTAAAAACCATGGTAGGCGCATAACCTACCATCGACAGTTGATAAGGTAGACATTTGAAAGATGCGTAGCCGGTGCTAAGACCGTGCGATCGGCTTCAAGTTATCCAGAGTCACCTAATGGGAACAAACCCTTGCGGACCTGTATTGGTCTTATTCTAATAAAAGCGCTCGTCCCCAAAGGTCGGAGCTGGTCAGCATGTATTAGCTCTAGAATTACCACAGTTATCCAAGTAGGATGGTACGATCAAAGGAACCCTAACTGATTTAATGAGCTATTCGCGGTTTCACCTTGATTCGGCATGAACTTGGACATGCATGGCTTAATCTTTGAGACTAGCGTATCACTACTGGCAGGATCAACCAGGTAACTAATCACCAACGACCTCCTACGGCTGCACGACGGCAAGCCTTATTGCCGGCAGCCCGCATACCCCGCAACCTTCCGGAGAAGGAGAGTGCGACACACAGACCACAAAGCAAGTCGGCAAGCCATCGGCCACACGCAAGGGCCCGTTTTCCCACTACTCAAACATCCAACCGAAGCGAAACAAAGCCTCGCCTTTCAGCCACAGCTCATCAACTCCAGGCCCAAGACGCAGAGGCACGAAGCAATCGTTAGGATCGTCTGCATACCCCAGCTCGAACACGGCTCAACATGCTACCCTTGCGTACCCGTCCATAGCCCTATTACCACCGGAGCAAGCTTACGGTAGGGCCAAGCCGCACCAAGCGCTTTCTGCAGCACATCACCAGTCTTTCGCCCGCAGCCAACACATCCCAGACTCGAGGAACAGAGCCACAACCGATTCGACTGCTGCTGAACAATCCAAATCCAAGCCATAGAGGCACGAGGCAGTCGAGTTAGGATCGTACCAGGGAACAGCAAAAAGCAACAACCACTTCGCCCACCACTCGAGCACTGCCAATCCAAGACAGACACATGCAAAGCAAGCAAGTTAGGATCGTCCACCTACTCGAGCTCAAACAAGGTCCGACATGCTACCTTTGCGTACCCGTCCATAGCCCGAAGACCGACGGAGGAAGCCCACGGTAGGGCCAAGCCGCTAACTCTTTCAGCAGGACTCACCAGACTCACAGGCCTGCAGCCAACATCATCTCGAACCAGTTCTGAGAGCAAGAGGGGCAGCCAGACTACTACGCAAGTGAATCCAGTTCCACGTCATTTCTAAGCTTATCAGCTATGCTTAGGATGCTACCCTTACGTACCCGCCACGTAGCCAGTGTGCCCGAATCATCAAAAGAATCACAGGACAATCAAAGACAGACAGAGCAAGAGTACGGTAGGCCTAGACAAGGCATCATTGCTCATCCACAGTACAAGACCAGTCTCTTAAATGCATTCGCCGGCAGTCCGTGCACGACACACCCAACCTCTAAGGCCGAAGCCAAAGGAACAAAGGCCCGCCCAAGGATCTATAGCACCAGAGCCGAGACTCCCAAGTCAGGTTACGGCACTGCTGCTTCCAAGCTCAATGCTCGTCAACAGCTACCATTCCCAGAAATGTCATGCCTCTGGCGCCCAAGTGCTAACACCTTCCGGCGACATTGCACAGCAAGATCAACAAAGCAGCAGGTAAGTCTCAAGCAACTTCTGAATATCGTCCTTTTGTGTCATGCTCTTTTCGGTCACGAGGACGGGCGGTGTCTCTCGTACCAAGCGCTTTTGTGGTTTTTGCATTTTTCTCCAGGTTTCCCCTTACCACTTTGGCAGAACCCCGCTTTCCATTCAGCTTTCAAGCTCTACTTGCCCATCTTACTTTCATTTATTTCGTACGTGCAGTCACACGGTATCACAGAACCAAATCATCTTACAGAACTCTCTCAATCCCATCACTTATGGGTTCAGGCACGCTGCGCCGAAGCGCGGTCAGGAACACAGCTGCACGCGACAGCCGCCCTTCCGTTGTGCATGCCTTCGGCAATGTGCGGAACACTACTCAATGCCGTAATTGGCGCCGCAGTGCATTTATCCCTCTGTGGTAGAAAAGAACGCAATTTATATTAACCCCAGGCATTGCTTTCAGCGTTCCCAGGAGTTCCAGCAAGCAATAAATAAAAAGACATGCTGCCTTTCCTCCGGAGAATTCATCGAGTACTAAAATGTACGTAGAAGATGGAATTTAGGCGAACCCAGAGAATCCTTCCTTTAAAGTACCCAATCTGGCCTGACCTGCCTGCACCACCAGTCATGTGCCCGAACCATGCAAACAAGACGTAAACACAGACCAATGATGCTAGCCGACTTCGTGTGCCCTAGCCGAAAAAGTAAACACACTCCGTCATCGTGGCAGCTAACCCGTACTTCGTGCCTGCGAACCATCCGAAGAAGACGAAGAGCACTCAGACCGCAGAAAGCAAGTCAGTAACCGTTGCCACCCAAGTACTCCATAAATTAGGACACTGAGGTGGTTGAGAGCGATTCGGCGGGTCTGCACGGCTAAACAGAACCCTCAACTCTCAGCAGGTTTCCTTGACATGGGAACCTGCTCTCCCCATTTTTTCAGACGCCAACTCCATTTATCGTTCGAAAATGGCATTCCTTCGGCCCACTTTTCAATGCCCTGTTTCTCTTCTCCAGTGTGGGTATGAACCTTGATGGTTGAAGTTGACTTAGTTTGTTAGCATGTGGCTAAACTTGGTGTTGAGAAGTAATCTTCCTCCATCTCAATTCGTGAACACGAGTCATTTGGACTACTTAGGGCTCCAGATAACAAGAACATCGGTCGTAAGAGTAAGGTTCCGACCTGATCAGGGCCGTTATTTAAGCCTAAGACCGAGGCAGAAGCAATGTGTACTCCCAGTTTCACCCAAATAAGACCACCAAGGACAAGGACTGCTTTTATTTAGTGCACGTCAAGGTCACGTAACCACGAAGGGCCGATCTCTATCGGTGCCGGAAAGACTGACGCCAAGGCCGATGTTCCCAAACACTGCTTTCATTTAGTGCAGGTCAACGTGAATTTTGGAAGGTAGATAGGTCTTTCCATGACCGATCTAACAAGCCTAACCCTATCAAAATTGGACGAATAGTTTTCGAGATATTCGGGGAAAAAAACCCTTCGACAACGAAAAAATCCACTAGCTGCCCCTAGGCTGGCTTCTCCCGCGTACACACGAAACCAGCGTTGCTAACGCAGGTAGGGTCACGCCGTTAAATGATCAGGGCTAAAAAACTATGCGTCTAAACTTGATGAAACTCGGTGTCAGAGTAGCCCTCGTCCCCGCGCACATTTTAAGCCCAACCACAAGTCCGTGACACCTCTGTGAGCCGAGCTATTAAAAAAAAAACCTGCGACGAAAAATGAAAAGTGGTCGGATCGCCACCAAAAACGGCATGCGCCCGGGGGCCGATGCGAGATGGACAGCCCCAGCAGATGGGGTCCGTGGCCTCAACCCTGTCTCGCTGGTGACTGTAAAGGCTCTTTTCGTAGCATTACGGAAGGTACGGAAAATTGGTTAAAGTGTTGGGGCTCAAAAACTGGTCGTCTAAACTTGATGAAACTCGGTGTCAGGGTAGTTCTCGTCCGTACGCACAACTTAAGCCCAACCACAAGGTCGTGCGACCTCTGTGAGCCGAGCTATGGCAGCATGGAACGGATGTCCCATTAACCTAACCTAACCGAACCTCACCTAACCACAGCTATGCTGTTTCTCCATAACCACTCGTGTTTTAGGTATGAAACTTGGTAGCCAGGGGTATTTCGTCCTCCTAAAGTGATCTAGCCTATCCCCAGGGTCGTAGCTCCTCTCGTTCGTCCGCTATTGACGGTCGAAGTATTTAGGCCTATATAGGCCTACACTCAAAGCCGGTTTATTTAATAGCGTTCCTTCTACTAGGGCTGTGGGTCTGGAATTTTGGACGTCCTGGGGGTATGGCCAGCTAGGCGCCTACCGAGTTTGTAGTGTCTAGAACGTTTCGTTCGGGATTGGGGAACTTGAAACCAATGAAGAGCAATGGGCGTCAAAAGACGGGATTTTTTCCTATAGGAGCAAGAGCTATGAAACTTTTTGGGAGTGACACTTCTAGCTGGGTGACACCAAATTTGAAGGGTCTAGGACGAACGGTTTACCGTTGGCGAACTTGAAGGTCTGTGTAGGTGTTGATGGAGTTTGCTGCAATAGCATGCGGGACGTCTTCCCGCAACTTGGGTGCTGGCGTCCCTTACACCGGGTACCGTGCGTGGTTGAAGCCAGACGGCTAGATGGACGGCCCCAGAAGATGGTGACCCCAGAGGCAACAGCACGTGGGATGACGGACACGTGTTCCCGCAACTTGTCTGCTTGGATCCCAGGGCTAAAGACCGGTGTACTTTGCAACGGGGACGTGCGGGGTTGAAGCCAGACGGCTATTTCGAAGTGGCTGTCACAGGTTTTTTTCGAATAGCTCGGCTGACAGAGGTCTCACGGAATTGTGGTTGGGCTTAAAATGTGCGGGGGGTATGAGGGCTAGCCTGACACCGAGTTTCATGATGTTTAGACGGCCAGTTTTTTAGCCCCGACACTTTGACCGATTTTCCGTTCCTTCCGTAATGCTACGAAAAATGCCTCTGGGGTCATCAGCGAGACAGGGTTGGGGCTAGGGCACCCATCTTCTGGGGCCGTCCATCTAGCATCGTCCCCCATGCTCATGCTGCTTTTGGCGGCGATCCGACCAGTTTTCATTTTTCGTCGGAGGTTTTTTTTAATAGCTCAGCTCACAGAGGTGTCACGGACTTCTGGTTGGGCTTAAAATGTGCGCGGGGAAGAGGGCTACCCTGACACCGAGTTTCATCTAGTTTAGACGGACAGTTTTTGAGCCCCGACCATTTAACCGCGTGAATCAACCTGTGTTAGCAACGCTGGTTTCGTGTGTACGTGGGGGAAACCAACATCCGGGGGGCTGCTCGTGGTTTTTTTTAGGTGGTTGCAGGTTTTTTTTTAATTGCGCCGCTCACAGAGGTGTTTCAGACATAGGGATAGACTTGAAATGTGCGTACGGACGAGGGCTATTCTCACACAGAGTTGCATGATGTTTAGACGGACAGTTTTTGAGCTCCATCAGTTTAACCGCGCGGCCCTACCTTCCGTAATGCTATTTCGAAATGGCATCGCAGGGTTTTTTTTTAATAGCTCGGCTCACAGAGGTCTCACAAACTTGTGGCTGTGCTTAACCATACGGCATCACTGTCTCGGGAATGTCCAGCAAACTGGGATCCATGTAACATGTCCATTGATCAGCTTTTCCCTCGGAAATTCCATTCTCCATCCCACAACCACCCTGCCACTCCTTTCTTATGTTGTTTCCTGCCTTTTTGTTTTTTTGGTCTCGAACCCGCATGTCGGGCAGCAAGGCGTGGGCTTGTCCGCCGTGCCCGCTAATTTCCGATGCCAAACACCATGTTCGCAACAACGGCACGTGACTTTATCGAAAGCCACATAATTGATGATCACTTGCAGTGTCTGGCAATCTGACGAACATTGCCCTTCATGACCGGTTGCTGTTTCCGCAAGGCGCAATCACATCCTGCTATCCCGCACCCAGATGCGGGTTCCGCGGGTGTTGCACAATATTGCACAACGTTGCGTCATGTGGCAACTACTTCTCGATCTTGCATACATTTGAACAGAAAGGATGTGCAGTGGTCACGCGTGGCCGTATATAAGGGCCTACCCGCCGCATCCGAATCATTTCTTCGACCAGAAGCGGGCAAACAGGATGATGGCACCGATTAACGACTTTCCCAGCTACGCCGTAGTAGAGAAGTCTAGGGCCGGCAAGACTCGGAGGCAACTTCATCGGGTTTGGACGGAAGAGCTGAGCGAGTACCAGGACAAGAAAGGTTTCTCCGGACCTCCAATGGGCTACATTGGCAGATGCAACAAGAAGAGCAAGGAGTTGGATTTTTTCATGGAATTATTCGGGGAGACTGCAGATTTCATCATAAGGAGGACCAACCAATTCATGGACGACAGGGCCAGCAATGCCAGACGCAGCACACGGAACGTCACGTCAGCCAACACACCAGGACCAAAGGCAATGCAGGGACTTCGACTCAAGGGGAGCCACGTCCATCACCACCCCACATCACTTACTGCCAGTTTTTGCCACTCACTGGAATTCCGACTGAACCACAGCTGGGAATACCACAACCAGACGTCCACATGGAAGAAGTCGGATCAAGCCAAGCAGAGCCGCCAATGCCAGAAACAGATGTCGCCGAGGAGGAGGCGGAGGACGAATCAGACTACCCATATTACTGCGAGGAAAATGAGGACTACTATGAAGGCAGCAGCCAAGAATCAGATGAGGATGAGTTAGATGACGAACTAAAAGAAACCGAGTCAGAGGACGATGCCGACGCCTGCCTTATGACGTCCAGCAGTGAAGAGGAAGCAGCAAGGCCAGACAGTCCACCACGACCGCTAAGGCCAGAAAGCCCACCACGACCTCCAACCTTAACAGAAACCTCTACTCCCATGCCATGGCAATCATCAGAAGCGACGTTGCCCACATATGAGCCCAGTTGGTCGGTCCTACTACGTCCCACACCAGCAGAGGCCGTCTCGTCGTCCAGCCAAAATACCAAGCAAAAAGCCAAAGTCCCTTCCCTCTGGGTCTTTAAGGTAGATTTATAAGTAAGTAATCCGAGGAGGTAATCTGCATCGTTTTGTCAGATGAGGAGGAAGAAAGAGCCACCATAACGACAGCCAACGTCACTATCACCGCCACCGTCACTGGAACCGAGTAAACTAGAAGCCATGAAACGACGTTGGTGAGTCGTACTGTACGACAAGATCTACAGAAGTAATATGCTCCCCGAGCCACCCGAGCAAAAAAGGACACGATTATTGCCTCCTCGAAGTTGCTACCTCCAGGAGATGCGCCACGCCATGATAACCCAATATGTCAATCACCGTTTCAGCCAACAACAATCTCAGCCAAGCGCTCCACCAGTACAACCCCCAGAAAACCCGAGAACAGAATCCCCAGAAGATCTGAGCACAGGACGGTTGGTGCTAGAGCAGATGTGTGCAGACGTGGACAAGACATTCAGGAGCAAGTCAGAGTCCTCGTCGTCAACGTCGTCGATCCAGCCAGCGCAAATCCAGAGGGAAGAAGCAGGGTCTAACTCTAGCCAAGAGCCAGCTGCCAAAGCTACACCTTCAACGGTCGTATCGTCGCAAGTCCCTCAGCCACGGGACCAAGCAGAGGCCACTTCCAACTCCAACTCCAGCCAAGACCCAGCAGTAACGACAACCACGCAAGCCTGCCAAACATCGCCGAAATGGAAGAAACCACATCCCACTCCCGCTTGGGTACCATTGACGAAAGACGAGTTGCTGGCTTTCATCGGAATACTGATATTCATGGGTTACAACGACTTGCCGGAGATGGCACAGTATTGGTCCACGTCCCCAAACCTGGAAAACCACTCCATCAGATCGACCATGACCAGAACAAGGTTCAATCAAATTTGGAACAACTTTCGGCTGTCCAAGAACCGTCTTTCACTGGTACCGATCCCCAGACTGCATCGCCCACGACCAGGCAAGCCATAGAAGAGCAGAAGGCCAGGGAGGACATGGACGCAATATTGAAGGTGCGACCGATGATGGAGGCTCAACCAGGCATTCCGCAAGTGCAGGAACCCCGGATCAGTTCTCTGCATAGACGAATCAATGACTGCATACACTGGAAGATCCAAGATCAAGGTATACCAGCCCAAGAAGCCCATCAAGGTTGGCTTTGAACACTTCACTCTCTGCGACCCGTTCGACGGTTACATCCTCAACGACGAGGCACACATTGGAAAAAAGCGCCACATAGCTATTGACTCCGCCCAAGACCCCGCCAAGGAACTCGAGAACAACAAGATGGCTCACACAACGATCTACACCGCACGCTACTACCTTAACCATGGTTACACCATCGTCTGCGACAACCGCTTCACTTCAGCGCTGCTGTTTAAGGTCCTCTACTCCAAGCTAGGAACCTTCGGATGCAGGAGCTTACGCGCCAATGCTGCCGGAATGCCATACGAGTTCACGGAGGAGTTGCGCAAATTTAAGACGAAGAACGAACGTGGCGACAGTATCCTACATCAGAGCGGCCGGCTACTGCTGAGCATATGGTGTGACACCAAGGCCGTCCCTCTACTCAGCACCCACATGGATCCCTTGGCCGGAAAATGTACCGTCGGAAGAATCATCGGGGGCCAGAAACACCTAGTCACTTGCCCACCGGCAGCCACGACTTACACGGAGTGCATGAATGGCGTAGACATGGCCAATCACCTCATCTCTTCGTTCTACGTCGGCAGGAGATCAATTTGATGGCACCACTACCTTTTCTTCCAAAAGCTCAACCAGATTCTCGTCAATACCAGGCTGAACATGGTCATGGTCTGCGGCCTCGATAGGGCTGGCAAACGCTCCCAGCTTACTTACCGAAGATCGCTGTCCAACAAACTCATCAATCGAGTACGCAAGACACGCCCCATAAGACTTCCAGCCGTCTTGGGTACCAGTCATTGCCACGAAAAGAGTACGAGGAGCCGCAGATGCCAGGTGTGCAGGAAGTACAGACAGGAACGGCACGAGTCCATCTGGTGGTGCGCCACTTGTCGCACGAACGTGTGCACGCACGAAAGCTCGATTAGAAGGCACGGGCGCCTGGACCTCGATTTTTAGGCGGAATTTTCTTTGAACTTGTTTAGCTTTGTACATCCAACGCCGAATAAACCTTGTACCTTTGTTCAGAATTATGTTTTCCCTTTGCCTAACTGTGACTTTGACTTTTCAGGAAAAGACTAAAAGCCCCAAACCGAACTGTCGCTGGAGCCGGTATTCGTCGTTGCTTCAGGTACTCAATCCGAGTCTGAAACCGCGACGATTGCCAGGTCTCAGGTGACGGCGGGGTGTGGGGTTTGCTTTGGGTGGGACTTAAGCCAAATTCTCTGGGTATTGCGATGTTACCGTCACCATAAGGGTTAAAAAAAAGCCAAACTCCACCATTGCGCAGCTTGGTTAGTATGCAGGTCTCTTTTGATTCAGGTCTCTTTTGATTCGAGACCAAGTCCATCCCCTCAGTGCAAAGTCCCTTTTTTTGGACACACGCCAAGTCATCATCCAAGTCATCATCCAGTAAGGGTCATCCTCAAGCTTGTAAGTAGTGGTCTCTGCCCCGCCACCACATCCTTATAATCCACAGTCATCGATGGCCTAACCTTTGAGACCAGAAGGAAAGACGGGCCTCGGGTGGATCAGTACACTACGGAACTCGTCGGAAAACACGAATGTCCCAATGTTCGACACCTAGCCACCTCGTCAGCCAGCTAGTTCATGAATGTCTCGTCAAACACCCACTTTAGTGTAGCACTGGCAACGCTCGAAACGACTGCCTTTCAACAAGTTCCAACCAGTCTTTGCTGCAGGTCCAATAGCTCAGCTACAGTTCAGAATGGAGTTCCACTCGTCACCGAAACGAAGCCACTAGTCCAACTGCTCCGACCAGTTCCAAGAGACCTCGTCGAGCTTAAAGGGCTCAACGCCACTATTGCCGCTAGGTCCGGCAGCACTCTGGAGATATGCTACCGGACGAACCCACAGCTCACTGCCAAAGCGTTGCTACCAGTCCAAATGGCTCAAACAGCTTAGAACCTTCCAAGCCCGTAGATGAGGCCAGGCTGCTCGAAGGCACGGGGGATCCGTCGCTCACCACCAAAGCGTCGTCACTAGTCCAACTGCTCCGACCAGCTCAAAGACAGCACACCATCAAGGGAACGAGTGCTCACCACCAAGTCTTTGCTACTCGGTACAATGGCTCAACCCAGTTTAGAAAGGCGTTCCAATCTTCACCAAGCAAAACCATTAGTCTAAATAGCTCCAACCTAGTTTAGAACATCGAGCCCAACATCGAGGACTTACACAGCTCATCACCAGTCACGCAATTCGGTCCAGGTTGACTTACGAGGAGTGGGGTCCGCTAGCAGGACCCACAACCAAAGCCACTAGTCCAAACAACTCGTCCAGTTCAGAACGGTGAACCCAAAGGACGACATTGCTCACCGCTCGTCTTGCTTACTCGGTCTAACAGCCGGTTTCAAAAGGCGTGCCGATCTCCACCAAAGCCACTAGTTCAAACAGCTCAACAAGCTTAGAACGAAACGCCGAACCTAAAGGCAAGGGATCCATCCTCACAATACTGGGTGATCGTCGATAGGACAGCTGTACGTTTACACCAGTTTTGCAACTCGGTCCGAAGTGTAAACTCCGATTTAGAACTGGGATCTGCCGGCACGAAGGCATGGGGGATCCATCGCTCACCACCAAAGCGTCGCCACCAGTCCAAACAGCTCGACCGGCCTAGAACGTCGGGACCACAGTGCTCATCAACCAAGTCTTTAGCCACCGGTCCAATAGCTCCACTCCAGATCAGGATGGCAGATCCAAGCCCGAAGGCGAGGACCCACTAATTCATCACCGAAGTATCACTACTAGTCCAATGTCTGCAACCAGCTTTAAGCAAATGACCCACACCGATGCACGGTACAAGACCAACACCAGCAAATAACAATTCCACATCCAAGTCACAGAGACGCCGAAGGGAATCGGGAATTTCTTTCTCGCAACAAACCCGGTATATTACCTGTAACCTACCCACCGTATAGCTAGTGCGCCCGAGAGATTCCGAAGAATCACGAGACAATCAAAGACCTTACGGAGTAACATAATTGGCAGGCCCCGGGTTTGCTCTTTCACTCAAACAGTCCAAGCCCAGTATACTACCTGAAACCTACCCGCCACATAGCCAATGCGCCCGAGAGATTCCAAAGAATCACGGGATGATCAAAGACCTAACGGAGTAACATAATTGACAGGCCCCGGGTTTGCTCTTTCACTCAAACAGTCCAAGCCCAGTATACTGCCTGTAACCTACCCGCCATATAGCCAGTGCGACCGAGAGATTCCGAAGAATCACGGGACGATCAAAGACCTGACGGAGTAACATGATTGGCAGGCCCCGGGTTGGCTTTCACTCACATACTACAAGATCGGTATACAACCTTAAACCTACCCGCCACATAGCCAATGCGCCCGAGAGATTCCAAAGATTCACGGGACGATCAAAGACCTGACGGAGTAACATAATTGGCAGGCCCCGGGTTTGCTCTTTCACTCAAACAGTCCAAGCCCAGAATACTGCCTGTAACCTACCCGCCGTATAGCCAGTGCGCCCGAGAGATTCCGAAGAATCACGGGACGATCAAAGACCTGACAGAGTAACATGATTTGCAGGCCCCGGGCTCGTAGTCTTTCACACCCGATTCTCGCACTCGACATCAATGTTCCCTAGACACAGAGCAGCTAAGGCACTCCTATAATCCAAGACACAGAGACACGAGGCAAGGAGGCAGGATCGTCTTCCTACCCAAGCTCAGAACACGGCTCAGCATGCTACCCATACCTGGCCGCCCGCAGCCCGAAGACCGACGGAGTTAGAATATGGTAGGGTTAAGTCAAAGTTCAAACTCTTTCATCAGGTCATCACCAGACTCTTTCGCCCACGGCCAACACATCCTAAACTCAGAAATGCCCAGATGCACATGACTCTGGCATATCAGCTGCCATATCGGCTGGCATATCAGCTGTCTGGCTGCTAATCGCCAAATCTTTGCTGCCGGTCCAACGGCTCAACTCAAGTTCGGAATGGCGTACCACTCGCCACCGAAGCATCGCTACTAGTCCAACTGCTCTGACTAGCTCAGAGACCAATCCAAATCCAAGACACAGGTACGAGGCAATCGAGTTCGGATCGTCCACTTAACTCAAGCTCCAACATGGCTCAACATGCTACCCATGCGTACCCGTCCATAGCCCGAAGACCAACGGAGCAAGCTTATGGTAGGGCCAAGCCGGAACAAACTCTTTCAGCAGCCCATCACCAGTCTCATTCACCCACAGCCAACACATCCCGGACTCAGACGTCCGAATTTTGACGCCCCGTGCTCTTCATTGGTTTCAAGTTCCACAATCCCGAACTAAACGTCCTAGACACTTCAAACTCGGTGAGCGTCTAGCTGGCCATACCCCCAGGACGTCCAACAAATTTCAGACCCAGAGCCCTAGTAGAAGGAGCGCTATTAAATAAACCGGCTTTGAGTGTAGGCCTATATAGGCCTAAATACTTCGACCGTCAATAGCGGACTAACGAGACGAGCTACGACCCTGGGGATAGGCTAGATCGCTTTAGGAGGTCGAAATACCCCTGGCTACCAAGTTTCATACCTAAAAAACGAGTGGTTATGGAGAAACAGCATAGCTGTGGTAAGGTGAGGTTAGGTTAGGTTAGTGGGAATATTTTTTCAAGGTCCAAATGGTGACGGTTAACATCCATTCCATGCTGCCATAGCTCGGCTCACAGAGGTGTCACAGACTTGTGGTTGGGCTTAAAATGTGTGCGGGCAAGAGGGCTACACTGACACCGAGTTTCATTAGATTTAGACGCCCAGTTTTTGAGCCCCAACCATTTAACCGCGTGACCCTACCTGTGTTAGCAACGCTGGTTTCGTGTGTACGCGGGAGAAGCCATCCGAGGGGCAGCTAGTGGATTTTTTTCGTGGTCGCAGGGTTTTTTTTTCGAATAGCTCGAACACTATCCTTCCGATTTTGATGGGGATAGGTTTGTTAGATCGGCCATGGAAAGACCTATCTACCTTCCAAAATTCAGACCTCTAGCACTTCTGGTTCGTGATTTGACCTGCGTTAGCAACGCTAACTTCACTGCCACAGGGTATATAGGGACAGCTCACTGTAGCTCTGGCTGTACTAGCTGTAGTATCTGTACTAGCTGGCCGATCAAAGTGCGTGTCTGTCGTGTGTCTCCCCGAGAGTGTAGGGATGCCTTCGGCATGCCTTGGACGATCTTCCCTGGTGGTTCATTTGCCTCGGTTAGCAACGCTAGGTGCACCTGCAAACGTCGCAGGGCGGAGCCTGTTTTTGCAACTGATCAGAGCAGGATTTGTTAAGGGCTTTGGCTACTCCATGCCGCAAAACAGCACTTTTGCACGGGGTAAGAGAATCTCGTTTTTGGTAGTAAGAATCCCCTTCTTCTGCGTTAGCAACGCTGATGTAGGGGTCCAAATCATTGATATGGAGGGCAACTCAGCGTGACCGAAAAGCCTCGGTACGCCAAATACATGTCGGACCTTGGGTTATTGAAGTAGATATGTGGGCTTTTGGCAGAATGAGTGCATGTTTGGCCGGTGGAATGCCTGATCTTTGGAAGATGATGGGTAAAGATAGGCGCCAGGTCACATTTTAGCTGAAGGAGTGCTAGATCTTCTGCAGGTGATGGGAAAAGAAGGCGCTTGGTCGCATTTTAGCCGAAGGCATGTACCTAGAGTGCAGCCACGTGGGAAAGGCTCCACGCTCGGCCAAGGCATGAGGCGGCCGTGGCTTTTGAGGCTGAATGCTCGCATTTTAGCCGAAGGAGTGCCAGACCTTGGGCAGATGATGGAAAAGAAGGCGCCAAGTCACATTTTAGCCGAAGGAGGGCCAGACCTTGGTCAGATAATGGGAAAAGAAGGCGCCTGGTTGCATTTTAGCCAAAGGAGTGCCAGATCTTCGGTAGGTGATGGGAAAAGAATGCTCCTGGACGCATTTTTGCCAAAGGCATGTACCTAGAGTACCGCCACGTAGGAAAGGCTCCACGCTCGGCCAAGAGATGAGGCGGCTGTGGCTTTCGAGGTTGAATGCATGCTTTTTAGCCGAAGGAGTGCCAGAACTTCGGCAGGTGATGGGAAAAGAAGGTGCCAAGTCGCATTTTAGCCAAAGGCCATGCTGCAAATGGTCAGGAGACGAGAGTCGATCACGGCCCAAAGGTAGGCTAGCAACCAAAGGTGTGTATGCTTGCATGCAATGCCGCTCCTCGGTGCCAAACATATGAATACTTATCCGCAACAAAAAAGCCCTTTGGTGTCGTGGGCTGAGAGCTAGCAACAGGTGTATTGATGGCATCAAATGGCTTGCGGACGTGCCCGCTATCACGCAAATAGCAGAAGAGCCGATCATAAAGTTGGGTTGGTTCCTCGAAGAACCGGGTAGAACTGACGCAAGGGTGAGGAAACTTTCTCACATCAGTCGATGGTAGTTTCCAAAGAATCGAGGTTATTTGTCTGAGGACACACTGGACAAACGAACTCTTATTGTGGTTGTCAAAGATTTTTCGGTTAGCAACGCTAGGTGCACTCTCATACCTCGCACGGCCGAGCCTGGTTTTGCAACCGACCAAAGCAGGATTTGTTCAGGGCTTTAGCTACTCCATGCAGCAAAACCGCACTTTGGCACGGGTAAGAGAATCTCGTTTTTGTTAGTAGGAATCCCCTTCTTTTGCATTAGCAACGCTGATGTAGGGGTCCAAATCATAGATATGGAGGGCAGCTCGGCGAGACCGAAAAGCCACGGTACACCAAATACATGTCGGACCATGGGTTATTGAAGTAGATATGTGGTACGAAAGGGCTTTTGGCAGAATGAGTGCATGTTTAGCCGGAGGTATGCCTGATCTTCGGCAGATGGTGGAAAAAGAAGCCGCCAAGTAACATTTT
Organism: Lithobius niger; assembly: GCA_023313725.1. NCBI lineage: Eukaryota > Metazoa > Arthropoda > Chilopoda > Lithobiomorpha > Lithobiidae > Lithobius > Lithobius niger. The sequence goes on from JAHWFP010122543.1 coordinate 17,723, forward strand.
AGCCGAAGGAGTGCCAGACCTTGGGCAGATGATGAGAAAAGAAGGCACCAAGTTGCATTTTACCCAACAGGCCATGCCGCAAATGGTCTGGAGACGAGAGCCAATCATGGCCCAAAGGTAGGCTGGCAACCAAAGGCGTGAATGCTTGCACACAATGCCGCTCCTCGGTGCCGAAGTTAGTGAAGTCTTATCCACAACAAAGTGCCCTTTGTTGTCGGCTAAGTCCAAGAAGTGATAATGAAAACTTGAGCTGATTGAACAGCCGGGTCAGAAGGCTAGTCTGACGAGTGAGAGTTCCCGATGATTCAAAGTATGAAGGCATGAATGAAGTGAGGGAAAAGCCCAGAGAGAAACAACTAGAACGGGTAATGGTCTGCTTTGCCTGTCTTTGTGTGATGTACCCTTCGGCAACTGCGAATACTGCTGAGCTTTAATTAGCTTGTACGGGGTTATGTCTCTTATCTGCGCCGTCGGCTTATTTTCACATTTTGTCCGGTAGGCAGACTGACACCTTCAGACTTTCCAGCGCTGATAGAGATCGGCCCCTCGTGGTTACGTGATCTTGATGTGCACTAAATGAAAGTTTGTCGAAGCGAGATCTGGTTTGAAAGCAGTAGAAGCGAGGCTTGGTGATTCCTAACACGTTCAGTGAAAAGCGAGTGACTTGATGGTCCCGACACATTCAGTCTTTCCAGCACCGATAGAGATGGGTCCTTCGTGGTTATGTGATCTTGACTTGCACTAAATGAAAGCAGTGTTTGGGAACATCGGGCTTGGCGTCAGTCTTTCCAGCACCGATAGAGATCGGCCCTTCGTGGTTACGTGATCTTGACGTGCAGTAAATGAAAGCAGTCCTTGTCCTTGGCGGTCCTATTTGGGTGAAACTGGGAGCCTACATTGCTTCTGCCTCTTTCTTAGGTTTAAAAAACGGCCCTGATCAGGTCGGAACCTTACTCTTACGACCGATGTTCTTGTCATCTGGAGCACTAAGTAGTCCAAATGAGGAAGATTACTTCTCAACACCAAGTTTAGCCTCAGGCTAACAAACTATGTCAACTTCAACCATCGAGGTTCATACCCACACTGGAGGAGAGAGAGAAGGGTTTGGTGAGAGATACAGAGCAATGAAAAGTGGCCCGAAGGAATGCCATTTTCGAACGATAAAAGTAGAGATTCAGAACCTGGAAAAAGTTGGCGGCTGAAGGAATGGGGAGAGCAGGTTGGCACATCCAAAACAAACGGATGTGCTATTCTCCCATGCCAAGGAAACCTGCTCAGAGTTGAGGGCTTTGTTTGGCCGTGCAGACAAGCCGAATCGCTCTCAACTACCTCGGTGTCCTAATTTATAGAGTACTGGGGTGGCAACGGTTACTGACTTGCTTTCTGCGGTTTGAGTGTTCTACGTCTTCTTCGGATGATTCGGGGGCATGAAGGACGGGTTAGCTGCCATGATGACGGAGTGTGTTTACTTTTTCGGCTAGGGCACACGAAGTCGGCTAGCATCATCGGTCTGTGTTTACGTCTTGTTCGCATGGTTCGGGCACATGAGTGGTGGAGCAGGCAGGTCAGGCCAGATTGGGTACTTTAAAGGAAGGAGTCCCTGGGTTCGCCTAAATTCCACTTTCTACGTACACTTTGGTACTCGATGAATTCTCCGGAGGAAAGGCAGCATGTCTTTTTATTTATTGCTTGCTGGAACTCCCGGGAACCCTGAAAGCAACGCCGGGGGTTATTTTTAAATACATTGCGTTATTCACTACCACAGAGGGATAAATGCGCTGTGGCGCCAATTACGGCATCGAGCAGTGTCCAGCACATTGCCGAAGGCATGCACTAGGGAAGGGCGGCTGTCTCATGCAGCTGTGTTCCTGACCGCGCTTCGGCGCAGCGTGCCTGAACCCATAAGTGATGGGATTGAGAGAGTTCTGTAAGATGATTTGGTTCTGTGATACCGTGTGACTGCACGTACGAAATAAA
>JAHWFP010122545.1:12192-23767 GCA_023313725.1 Lithobius niger
TTCACCACTTTGCCCATCTTTGCCACATGCTTATACAATGGAGGACCAAAGTGCAGTTTTGGCCTCTGACATCGATATTTCCCAAGCACACCTGTCCATTAACTCCGAGATGCTTCACCCGGCTAGTTGGAAGCTGAAGGAATGGCGTTTCCAAGAAATCCATTACGAATTTTCAGCCTGATTCTAAACGGGTGCCGAGATGTAATTATATCGTTGAGGGTCACACGTTTGCTCGATGTGCGGTACTTTTTTCGTAGGTAGTGGTAGTTTACTAAACTAGATGCGTTAGGCCTAACGCTTCGTAGATCATTTAGGTCGCACTCTGAATGTTGGGGATTTTTTTCAACTGGTTCTGTTGGTGAATTTTGTTTGGTAATTTTATTCGACAAAACTTACTTTGCATGTTGCCAGCATTGGGTTATTAAATTATTTAGGCAGCCAGATGCATGCAAAATTCCGAACGCAGGCAGTTCGCCATGTCCGTCAGTGTTCCTGGCCACTGCTCTCTGCATTTCGTTGTCCGACTTCAGTAGGCGGGAGGTGTGGTTGTCACGTCCCCTCTGCTACAATGTCACAGAGCAACCTCAATAAAAGTGTATGAGGCAAAGTGGAGAAAGTGGTTCGGTTGGGGGGGGGGGGGGGATGAGGCTTAATGGCGCGTCGACAGCTTGGTTCGGTTGGTGTGACGTATTAACGATGTTTTTACTGACCCATGTGGCCCAACTATGGTTTCAGTGGCTGCTTTTTTTAGAACACCTATTGCAAACTGGATTGTCTTGCGACAGTTATAAAAGGTTACTGATTAGTTTTAAACTCTGTTCTATCCTGCCTGGGAAATAGACATAGTCAACAGTAAAATCATTTAACAGGCTCGAACACGCTTTTCATAATGCTCGTCCTAGGATTCGTCAGGTGTTCCACTTGGGCTCCCGTATCCAGCCACTCTGTGCCTTACAAACCAATGCATACAGCTTCTTTTCTGTATCTGACCCAGAAAACAATTTTTAGTGGCTCTGGTCACAGCAGCTCGGCAAAGCGAGTTAGCAGCTTTTTCGAGAGAAGATGAGGCCTCATTCATTTGGCTAAAGATTTGTGAAGTATAACTTTTATACTCTGTGGATTTTTGTGCCAAGAATCAGAAAGCTAACAAAGTATCACGTCTTGTTGTTATTAAAGCCTTGGCCCCTATTGTGCAACCATCAGGCAGAGAACTAGTTCAGTGCTCTGTTGAAGCGCTCCATCGTTATTTTGAATACACAAGATTACCCCCAACTTCAACAAAACTTAGGAATAAACTGTTTTTAAAATGCCACTTTTCCTTCAAGTAGACAAAGTTTTGTAGACCCTTGTGCCTCATTTGGTGTCTCCTGCAAAGCTTGCAATGTGGATTTGTGATGTGATAAAGCGCACATACGACATTGCCCCAACCACATTGACCTTCCTCCCACGGTGCGAGCACAAAACCTGAGAGCGTTGGCGTTCTCCTGGGGCATATGACTTAGAGATACCACTGGATGAAGCGATATCGTTCTGCTCTCGGAGAAATCAAAACAAACGACCTTCGTAAGCCATTACTAAGAGATGTCAGTGGATCTGGTGGAGGAAGTTCGGTGAAAGAACACATAATGGCTGCTAGTATTGTGGGTAACTCATGATATAAATTAACAATTGCCTCGGAAGAAAGAATGAAACAATGCATCAGGTTGGAATTTTTGTATTTGTAATTGACTTTACGAGGTTCCTCTATGCTTAAAAGCTTCAGGTTTCTGGCTCGACTCACCTCTAATTGGACAAAGTCGGCCGAAACTAAAGGGAAGTATTTTTAAAGATTCTATCATTCTAAAATACTTAGCTGTAGTTTTAACCTGCCCGCCTTCCCCGCTCTCGCTTAACCCGGAGTGTTCACAAACGATTGTGAGGATTGGATGATTGTTAGGTAATGAGCTGGGATGCTATCTGATGGCAGAGTTATTTTTTTTATTTGGGCATTTGAGCAATAAATTAACGATTTAAGCTAAAACTAGAGGTAAGTATTTTAGGATAGTAAAATGTAATTTTATATTTAAAATTCCCTTTTTGCTTTGTTCTTTCACTGACGACAACTAAAATTAAATTCGAAAAAATACTGTGTGACATTTTACTTTGAATATTGACAATCTTAATGTAAACAAATATATACAATTCAAAGTTCTGCTCAGATAATCTTTGTAAGGCCAATTTTCAATTGTCCACCGTCTTTAGGGAAGTTTTAGGTTTGTCATTGGAGGCTTTCGCTACGTTGTTTATTTCGTTAGCAGCCGCTGCAAAACTCAAATCTTGGCGGACCTAGTTTTATGAGTGCCGCGTAAGAGATGACGTACTGCACATCTACAAAATTCTCTAGTGGGATAGATTGGACTGAGGCTAAAGGACACTTCACCTTGGCCCCCTCTGCTGGCACTCGTGGACACAGCCTCAAGTTACAATGCTCACGTGCAAACACCAACAGGTTTCCTCATATTGTTGTTGCAGCCTGATCTGTTAATGGATGGAAGGCAGCCTATGACAAAACACTTTCTGCCAAGCACTGAACTCTCTCTTCGCTCATCCAACCATACTAGCATGGCTTTGGTTGTGTGTTTTGTTTATGTGTTCAGTCAGTACTGGGTGCAATCTCTGGAAACAATGGTACACGGAGATTCATGAGTGGAATAACTTGGCCCTAGAAGTGCTTAATGGTAACTGCTTCGAGGGCCATTATACCACATGCCAAGGCTGTTTGGCGTGACGCGCGTGTCACGTGACTGGGTTAGCCCATTCAGACAGCCAAACATCCGCTATTCTCGTTCGTCAGTGGGTGACTCATGATGACATCACGGTAAACAGCCATGGCTCGTGGTATAGGTGACTATCATTTTTGGCTTTTGGGACCAGCAGAGTAGATGTCTATTTCCGTTCTATGTTGTGTTTGGGGTTTTGGTGATGCATTGCGACTCCATTGAGTTGGCCATGATTTCTCATGGAGAAAATGTGATCAAGGATCTTGGTATTATTGCCTTGTCTCTCCAATATAGATGGCGTGGCACTGCAAGCATGGTACTTTATAGACACTGTACAATGGAATGGAACACCATGAAAGCACAAAAAGATCACCTAGATGCCAAGAAGCTCCAGACTGCCCAATAATGAATTACAGGGGCTATGCATCATCAAAAACACCAAACTCAACATGGAAAGAGACATCAACTCTGCCTGTCTCAAACTCTAAACGTAACAGCCACCTAAGGGCCCTCGAATCGATCACTAATATGCAAAGATATCTTAGCCCTGTAAAGATATCTTAGCCCACTTCGAGGGCTAAGATATTCTACTCATGAGTCTCCAGCCATCATGCTATTCAGAGATTCATCACCTATTGCACCCAGTACTGACTGAACAGCTGAACAAGAAATGGAAGAAAGGCAAGCTCTCAGCAGGCCTTGCCAACATCAGAGGTCTGCAGCGTGAAGTTTGAAACCAGTTGCTACTAACGAACTGAACAATGTAGTGAAAGCCTCCACTGATAAACCTAAAACACACACGAAGAAGAAGAATGCCTGCACAAATCGAAGATCGTTGGTGGTATGTTCTGGTACTGGTGCACCTTCTGTGCATCCAGCTGGCATACTAAAATAGCAAGTGTATCGTCCTGATTGCTTGGCTCTGACATGTTATGATTTGCTGCTCATTGGTGTACCTTGCGTATACTCTGCCAATCAGTGCTTGTATGCTAATAACCACATGTAATATAAGCTTTGTTTCTTGCCATAATAAACTGTCTAACTGTACCGTCTACACCTGCTCCTTATTCTATAGTAGAATAGTTTAGCTATAGTGCTTAGCTTAGAAATGTGTTAGGTCCAAGACATATCAATCGCTCCAGTTAGACGTAAGATGAATTTTATCTGGCACATAATAATATTCATCCGCTTGGAGATGGATTTAAGCCAAACTTTTCAAAAAATAGTGTCACCCTTGGCTGTGTGTAGACATTTCTGGCTAATTATAGCTCACTGCCAGAAATTTAAACTTAAATTATCCCTTTTACGTTAAACTTGTAAATGCTATTTCTCTTAAAGTTATGTCAATGCGACGCGTTGCGGTTTATCACTGCTAGGCTATACTAGTAAGGTTACCTGAAAAAATTGTAACTGAGTTTAGTGTTTTTTGCGTGTTTAAATTGTCACGTTTAGGGAACCTTGTAGTTTTAAGGTTTATAACTTTATTACATGTTGATGGGCCCAGGGCCAGTGCTCCTTCACTGTTCCGTTTGGTGCTCGTTACATTGTTGTCCTTGGAGTTGGTTAAATTCCAGGTTGTAAATCTAATGTGTGAATTAGAAACGCTTATGGTTTGTACCATTTTGTTAATCTAGTGTGTAAACTAGAAATGCTTTTGATTATTTTTTGCTTAAATTGAGGCCTGCAGACGTGTAGTGTTTCAAGGTAGCGCTAAATATATCCGTTTGGTCAAGTTTAATGGTTAATTGCTTGTCCCGTTCAAGTAATGGTTAATTGCTTATGTGTAAATAGTTTAATGGTTAACTAACTGTAATTATAAACAACGAATAAGTTTTTTAGTTTGTTTATTGAAGGCAAGTAAGTCTAGTAAAATGGCCTTGTACTGAAAATTGTAACGCAACTTGTTAGTAAATTGCTTTAAAAATCCTAAAACTATTTAGCAGGACATTTTTAATGATTGTTTAGGTGAATCTTGTGCAAATTACATTTTTTCTAATAAAAGGCTTTTGGAGAAAATTAAAAATTTAGCTTTCAAGCAGTTTGTTGTAGTGCCTTCTGGTGGGGTTCAAACTGTTAAGTCAAATGGATTGCCAGTTGACATGTCTTGGACCTAACACATTTCTAAGCTAAGCACTATAGCTAAACTATTCTACTAGAGAATAAGGAGCAGGTGTAGACGGTACAGTTAGGCAGTTTATTATGGCAAGAAACAAAGCTTATATTACATGTGGTTATTAGCATATAAGCACTGACAGACAGAGTATATGCAAGGTACACCCATGAGCAGCAAATCATAACATGTCAGAGTCAAGCAACCAGGATGATACACTTGCTATTTTAGTATGCCAGCTGGATGCACAGACGGTGCACCGGTACCAGAACAGACCAATTTCGTTAGCAAAACTTTGAGTTGTGCATGTTTGTTTACATTTATATTAAATTCGGCCTAAGGTTATAAAAAAAAGGTTAAAAATGCATAGGCGTGCTGATCATTACACGATAGAATGTGAACAGATTTCATTCTCTTGCGACGAAATGGTCGTATACTCCTTCGGTCATTACGTGATTGTAGCAATAAGATATGTATGCCTGAACTGCTAATATGCAGAGAATGTCGGCCTGTAAAGTGTTCTTTTTCATGAAAATGAAACCGGATCATTGTCTGCATGCATGGTTTTTGGTATGGAAGAGAATCGTTGTCGGAAATGGTGAGAAGGCCACACTTAACGCATTAAGCTGTGAAGAGAAACGTCAAATCCAGATGTAGGGAGATCATTCACAGCTAAGGCACGGGAACAGGAAATGATGTGAGGCAACACGTAAACGAACCTGAATTAACTGATTTACAGTAAATGGTAGGGAGAGTTTTATCGTCTACAATCAGTAAACATGTGATAATGGCTGACAGTAAATTATGGTATCACACAGGGTTGGAACTGTCTCAGGGTTAATTACCCGCAGCCTTTTGAGCTCAATTGGGGGGGGGGGGGCCGCAACTAGGTTATTTCACAGTTTCTGACCTTAAAGTGTTTTATGTCGTAATTTTTCTGCTAATTGATTTCTAAAAATTGATTAAAAGCTTCATACATGTAAGGAAATCAATGTTTCATCCCCGTAAACCGTGGTTTTTCTGTACCAAAATTAACTAAAATTTAGTAAACTAATACACTAAATTCTTAAATAAATGAAAATAAAGGCATTGCATTAATGGCCCACCTCCTTTTGTTTATTGAATTAATTTTCACAGCCCATGGGCGTTTAATAGGCGATTTATGGTAGTATTTTTCATTCTTGTGTCATGTATTGGTAGTGTTCACCAAGCCTTCAGTTTACAATTTGTCAAGTTTTACTGGTTCACAGCATCAGGCAATTCCTTCTCTCAGCCGATTTCCTACCTTTTCCATTCGGAGAAACACTTATCCCTGCATTCACTCCTGTCTTATCGTATCTGGTAAGTCTTACGTAGCAGATTGCAAAGAAGATAAATATAAAAAAAAACACAGAAGCCAGTTGTAAAAAAAACACATTCTCAATTTAATTGAGATCTAATTAAAAGCATGATGTTGTCACTATGATATTTGTTAAATGACCACGAAAAATGCAGGTATTAAAACAAAAGAGGGAATGAAGTTGGAATTACAGCATGAACACACATGAAAGCTGTTTGCAAACAGCAAAATGTCGGCAACACACTTTTCTTTTTTAATAAATCTGCCTGTGAGAAAGTAATAACACTTTGCTGGAAAAACACATTAATGAGCACTTCCGGTAAAGCGAGGTAGACTGGTTTAATTTAAGCTAATAAATTGTTCTTGGACTGGGGAAAAAACTGCTACAGTTGTACAAAACACTACGTTGATATGCAGCATCGGAAAGCAGCAAAACTTTTGACAAAAATGCTAAGTGTTCAGTTAAATTCCAGTCTAAGTAATGAATACTGCTTTAAAACTCAACTTTACCAGTAAGTCTCAAATAAATTCTATTTGTTTGTGAGATAAAGTTCTGATAGGGAATAGTAGAGCTTCATTTTACATGCTGAAAACAAGACAACTTTTTCATACTTACATTGTTATGTACAGAATGTCAGAAATATGGGGAATACACATTTCATCTGTTATTACACACTTATCAAAGACCAAGCAGTTGTCGTTCGTCATTTATAACATGTCGCAACTAGAAAGAGCTTTTTAAAATGTAAGTAGTTGGTTCGCGTTTCAGTTGAAAGTAAGTAGGGTTGCTTCACCGGGATCAAACAAATTGTATTTTTTTAAAAAATGTAGTTTTAAAACTTATATGAGCATTTATTTGATGCATCAATGCTGAACTGTCCAATTAAAGACTTGTATAATGATGAATTAATAGAAAAAACTCAAAAATTTCTTTACAAAATGCAAAACAACTATCTTTTCGTAAAATGTGTTTAAGTTTCAGGCAATAAACTTTGCCTATGTGAATAGTAAATGTACGCTATTCCAGTCGCCAGAGGTCCATAAGAGCTACCCTTATCCAACCACCTTTTCTGTTTCTGCAACTACCGTAACTCGCCTATTAATAGCCCTAGCAAAGCAACAGTCCACCCCCCTAAAATACTCAAAAATCGTCAAATTACCTAGTTACAGCCTGTAAGTAGGTTATTTCACGATTTCTGACCTTTAAGTACTTTAGATTGTAATTATTCTGCCTGAAATTGACTAAAAGCTTCAGACATTCGAGGAAATGAATTTTTCATCCCCTTAAATCGTGGGTTTTTTTGTACCAAAATTAACTAAAAGCTTTACACTTAAACTGGTAAACTACTAAACTTATATTTTAAACATATGGGAATAAAGGCATTGCGTTAAACCTAGATTACGTTATGTACGTGAATGATCGCATAAACGCCAATTTCTTTGCGATGGAGTTAGGCCTAAACACCCTCCCTGGACAGAAGTAAGATTTGAATTATTATTATTTTTACGGCCCACCCCTTTTTTATCAAATTAATTTTAACAGCCCATGGGTGTTTAATAGATTTACGGTAATTACATATGGTACAACATTTCTCAGCTATAGACTATGCATTAAATCTTTGCAAGTATGAAATTATCCTTTCTTATTTTGCGAAGTCTATAGAGCATACAGAAGGGAAAACAATCAGAGAGATTTGATATTCTTTTTTCCTTGGTGGGTGGGGGGCAGGGGGAAGTAGGCGAAGTAGGCTAACTGATGGCCAAATATTTATTTCAGGGGATTTTTGACCCATGCAACAGTTGCGGTCTAATGTTTTTGATTTTTTTGACATATAAAACAACAATGACAGACAAAAAGTGCAAAAGTTGAGCACGTGGCAAACAAAAAGAACCAAACCCTTATTTCTCAAGACGCTTACCAAGCTTTCAACAACAACTAGTGTTTCAAGTGGCTTAAATACCCTGAACAGTTGTTTTACAATTTCAACTTTCAATAATGTGTGTTGCTGTGAGGCGTTCTTTTCAGTCACCAACAGCCGTACTGTGAATTAGGAGTGTCATGACTGGAAGAAAATTTCATGAGCAACAAGCACTATTGGAGAATTTTTTTGAACCCTATAAGGTTAAATTTGGCATCATGGAAACAAAATTGCTGGAATGCTTCCTTTTTTTCAAAATTTGTTAAGTTTAAAATGTTCTGGTATAAGTGACGAACGAAAACACTCGGAGAAGTAGTCTCATACTGTTTTCATTGAATGATGTGTTCTGCTTCGAGCTACCAAATATTTCTGTACGAGTAGATGTGACATAAACTAGCTAAAAAGCCATCATCACACCATGATTGCACGGGCGAGTACAATTGTATACCAGAAAGCACATGTCAGATGTCCACATTTAAAGATCTCACGAATACGCACGCACATGTTTTTTTGTGCATCGTTGAAGACAACATTATTGTTTCTACACATGGCCATTAGCAACACAAACAAAGTGTCCGACTTGTGCCGCGCTTAGTGAGCACACACTGCATCACAGGAATATGATATCTTTTGTACAGATAATGAGAATCTTCACTAAATTAATTAGGTTTGTACATTTAATGGAGAGCACCGTGATGCAGAAGCTGTCCAATAATTTATGTCCAGTTTGAGCGATATTAATAACAGAGGAGCAAGCAAGTCCATAAAACTTTGATCACGATTTCAAATGTTCATTCCACAGACTTAAAACGTTTGCTCCATAAACTAGATAAGTTCGAGCAGCTCTCTGCCGTTCGGATGATATGTCAACAACCATCAAGTTTTTGATTGCAACACTCCTCTGTCAGCAGTGCCAGCCGCTGGCAGTTTGATGCCAGACCATCGTCAACCTTCGCTGCAGTGTTCTGTAGTAGACACCCTTGAAGGAAAAAGATTTGATACGCACATATTCCACATGCATATTGTCAGTCACCTAAGAGTTGGTCTGCGAGTACCACGTGGCACCATTTTTAAGTGAGTCAGTGTAAGCTCCAGGAGGTACAGCCTTATTCGCTGTTGGGTGATAGATGTGGAAACTACTTGCGTGGTGGGCATAGAATTGCTGTTGCTCTGCGCTGAGTCCCTGTTGAGGGTGGCCCGCATACTGGCCGGGATCCAGACCAGGATGCATGGTGTACACCTGAGGTTTCAGAGGCAAAGGCTGCACTGTTCCTGCATCTGTTCCCCCATAGTGCCGTAAGTGTGCAGCTGCGTCCGTATATGGTGCACCTTCACCGAATGTTGAATGAATTTTGTCTCTTGGAGACACCGACGATGGAGGTGTCATAGCATTGTAAGTTTCAGCGTAACTCGATACTGTCACTGGAGTGGTGGCATATCCCCCAAGAACTGCGGGGTACGCTTCAGCCATCTTTGCTGGTAGTACAAATTGGGACTGGTCTGGGTACGCTTCATTGCCGGGTGGCGTGGGCAGCGTGCCCTGCATTTCAGGGTAGTACGTGGGTCGGGTGGCATGCACATTGGATCTAATGACAGACTCCCGATTCGCGTACAGTTGGCGCAACAAAGTAGAAGCTGGAAGAGGTGCCGCTTGCTGCGCCCCGATCCACTGGATGGTGGAGCGTTGCTGCTGTGGGTACACACTTGGGTCAGCAGCCGCCTCCTTTAGCAGAGGCAGGTGTTTGTTCATGGCGTCTTCCAATTCCTTGACTGACGAACTGGACGAACCACTGCCCCCACCCAACTCCGTATAAGAGGTAAAAGTGGCGCTACTATTTTTTTTCCAACCTCTGCTCTGATGCTGTTGATTGCCACTGTCGTTGCTGTCCATGCCATCCGAGCTTTTTGGGCTCGGACCTTCAGACATAATCAATGGTTGAGGCGTATGAGCTGGGCTCAAAAGTGTCTTTTTGGCACCACTTTCCCTAGAGATCACGTCTCTCCCGAGACCATCACGACTCGACGTGGACTCGGCGGCCGATTCGTTGCCGGCTTCACTAGGATTGCTGTCAATCCCTTGATACTTGCGTCTTCGTTTTTTGTCAAGGCCGACAGGAGTGAGCCTGCGGTTCACCCTATGGTCTTCCACCTCACTGTCCAAATCTTCTGGGTGATCTTTATCACTAAAGTTGACAGGCTCACTCAGCAGTTCCACTGCATTTTGTTCTACACTGTCCATGCTAGAATGTTCAAGAAATGGATCGACTACACCCTGAAAATGAAAAAAAAAATGTTTGTACAAAAAATAAATACATATCAGGTGAAGAATATCTTTAGCTAAAAAAAAAAAAAAAGGCTACAATAAAGAAGCTGCAACAAGGTAGAGAAACTCGGTACATAAAGCATGGGTTGAAGGAATGAGTTGCATTTTTTTTAATATTAATATCAGTATTTTAATATAAAGGTCTTTCCCTTGTCTTCCTATACAGTGGTTGTTGTACATGTCTTAATGTGGCTTATATCACCAAGCATTGAAACTATTTATGAAGAAGCTTCGGGGTTTTAATGCTACTGTAATTCTTTGATTTAAAAAAAAACTATGACAGTGTCAGCCACTGACATCATCACCAAGTTCTACTAAAGAAGCAACTTTTAACTTTTAAATCTTCATTATCTTTATTGCTTTAAAAACATCATGATTTTTACGCACAAATTTGAAAGTTCAAGGAAGAAACTCAAGGAAGAAAATATGCGAAGAAAGACTGAGTTCCTTCCTTAAACTTTGAAATTTGTGCGTGTTTTGTAAGTATCTAAGAATATTTATTGCTTTGACCCAACATCACAATTATTCAAAGAATTGCATAGCCATGTACTGCGGATGATCAAAGCGCATAATGACACAGTGAAGGAATGGAATTATTTTACTGTTAAACATAATGTTACAAACAAAAAATTGATATAGTGATGCTTTAGACCAAACAGCACCACCCTGAAATAACGTCCTTTTGAATACAAAATTTAGCTGGCCTACAACATCTCGTCGTAACATCCATTTATAGGCACCTTTTCAACTCCGAGATGCAGCACCATAGAATCTTTGAGCAATACAGGGTGTTCGGAAATTGGTGTCAAATATTTTGAGGGTCCGCTGTGTGATCAAAGATAAGAAGAAAAAGTCCTATAAACATGGGTCCGGAAATGCACCAGTCTTTAGTTACAGCCCCCCCCCCCCCCCAGGTTTGGGGTAAACAGTTCTTAAATACCTCGTAATGATTCACCATTTCCATTCCAAACTCAGGATATGTGCCATATCATACCTGGTATTTCAGTACTTCATAATACAGTATTGGGTCGCACAACTTATCAGAGGGAGAGGTAATTTTCATATGGGGGGGGGGAGATCAAACGTGGGGGAAGAGAGGAGTAACTGCTTTGGTCTTGTACTTTA
>JAHWFP010122545.1:37656-54177 GCA_023313725.1 Lithobius niger
GTGGCTATACATATAGCATCAGAAACCGCAGTTAGACGATAATCCAGTTAGACGCTTATCCATTATACGATATTACGTTTAGTTGCTTTTCCAGATTTTTTATTTAGGCAGATTTTAGACAATTATCCCATTAGACGATTTTCCAGTTAGACGTTCGTCCGATGCCCCCTGCCCGACTCCGGGGAATGATACACGCACCCCAAGCACAGGACAAGTAAACTTAGAGCCCGTGTACAAGCAACCCATAAACGACCATGCTGCTGAGTTACTCTGTATTCAACTGTATAAATTAGAGGTTGAGCAGTCGTAAGCCATGGTATAGGGTCCGTGTGCACCTGACGCACTATTGTCCAGACACTGAGTTAGCTATATTGATCGAATCTGCAGTCACGCCAATAAAGGCCTTGCCGAATTTAAGCCATTTCTCGTGCATCATTTGTGTTTCTTGAACTGGGCCGTATTCTGAAACGTTCATTACAGTCCAGGGGGCTTCGTTTCGGCTGGATCGTTTTCAAATCGCATGCGGTTTTATCAAAAGTCACGTGCGATAGAATGGGCGAGCCATGATTTTGGCGCGCTTTTTGGTAAAACCGCATGCGATTTGAAAAGCGCAATTCGAGACTAGGGCCCCAGGAAACCTTAAATGGCCTCCTGGTTTTCTAATGATATCCTGAAATGCAAATCTCACACTTGAAATAATTCTCAAGGCACTCTCACAAGTAGTATTTCGAATGCCACCAATTATTTTATTACTCCTCGAATCAAAGAAAATATGGAAAAGACTATTGTTGCTACTTTTTGCTTTTTTTTTTTATTTGTTGGTTTCTTATATAAACTCCCATAAAGATTGCTTTACGTCACTGTACAAGACTCGTTTTCAGGAACTGTCTGAATGCTCATTTTGAGCAGATTCGTTTAAGCTCCAATAAAGATTATTTCGATGTCAGTACGCAAGACTTGTTTTTCGTAATTATCGGAATACTCATTATGAGTAGATTCCTGTAAGCTCCAATAAAGATTATTTTGACATCAGTAAACAAGACTCGCTTTTCGGAACTATCTGATACTCGTCTTGAGTTATTTCCTGTAAGCGCCATTAAAGATTCTTTCGATGTCAGTGTGCAAGACACGTTTTTCCGGAACTGTGAATACTCAATTACTCATTTTGAGTGGCTTAACCTTCCACTTTTTAAGGGAAACCTCAAGATTGTCTTCCTCAAGGATCATTGGCTAAGGAGGGAAGAGTGAGGTGAGAATATGACACTGTTTCTTCACCTTGAGGTCCTATCCGTAAGTACTTCTCAGCGCTTGAGTCGAACAGTTCACAATACAGCCCTAAACTTCGTTATTTTAAAACAAATAGCGTCGTTCCCCATCTAACCTGAGCAGCACGAAACATCGGAATTTGCGCAATTGCATTAAGTTACACGTACAAAAAAATGTTATCCACTTACTCGGAAATAAACAGAGAGTTGATTTACGACTGGCTACTCGAATGCCATACCTTTCTTTCGTCCACCAAAGACGGAAACGCACCGACCACAAACTTTAGGCTAGCGCGGGGAAAAAGAGAAGTCCGCATGCGCGGAGCGAGTGGCGCGTCATACGCCATCCATCATTGCTACCACAGGTTGGCAGTTGAGGGCGCCACTTGGAGGCCAGTGTGTAATTAGTTAATGGGCAACAATATACTCCCAACGCTAGGATACAGAGCGCGGGCGCTGCCGAGTTCGTAGACCGCACCACGACACTGTAACCGCGGTTATGTTATTTGGCTAAACGAAAGCACTGGCTTCGTGTCTCGTTGCGGGTCAACTTGATGTGCTTAAGTTCATGGTTGTTAGCTTGAAGTTTCGGTTGGTCGTTGGCGAACAAGAGGTGAGGTTTGACGTCATGCACGTCTCTGGAGAGCGTTTCTTCTTCCTGGATTGCTATTGGAGCACATAAATAGTTATTGTGTGATCCTTGACGTTGCGTTGATGCTGTTGCGTCTACTAGGCACAAGGCCAACTGAGATAATAGTCGCCTTCCTCGCTGCGAGGAACGGAGCTACTATCTCAGTTAGCCTTTTGTTACTACGCCGAGTCTCGCGAAACGGTGCAACGGTAACATGCGCGGATGGAGATCTGCGAGTGGCTGTTACAGGACAAGCAGGAATGTACCTTTAAATAGTGTGTTGCAGCCTATGAAGGGAACAGTACCCAACTCCGTAAAATTTTGTACTACGGAAATGGGGAAGGAAATGCAGGGTTCCCACTTGTCATAAAATTCATTTCGATTTTAACAGAATGTCATAAAATTGTCATAAACTTCTCCTACATGTCATAAAATAATATAAAACAACGGAAATGTTAAGTTAGTTTACTTAAATTAGCAGCAAAGGAAAAAAAAAGAGGGAAAACCAGAAAAATGTAGAAAGAAAAAGCCGATGTTAGCGAAGACTGAGAAGCCATGAATGATAAAATGGAAACTCTCAGAGCTGCATTAACTGTTTCTGAAAAATTAAAGAGTTCAGAAATTCGCAAAACAGCAGCTGGTGGTAAAGACAACAAAGAACGTCGTCAAGGGGGGGGGGGGGGGTTGTGCTCCAGCACAGTCAAGAGATAAGCACTGCGTAAAGAGACTGGCTGTGATCAGCGATGGAACTGACCCATGGGTCAGTGGGTCAAATGGGTCACATTTTTATAGTAGGTCAAATGGGTCTTCGTTCAAGATCGTTCATCCATCCACCCACGGTAACAGCAGTCTTACTAGCACTCTTTACAAAATGTTCCTACTCTTTCAAAAATAGTTTCCCCCAGAATAAAAACCCGAAATAAGGCACGGGAGGAGTGGGGGAAGGACAGAAATGCTTATTTTTTTTTGGATTTGCTTCTTTTACACGATTCATTGTTTTTTCAGGCTTAAATTAATGAAATGCAGAGTACATTTTGTGCAGCAAGTCACTGTACCACTGTGTTGTGTTTATTCAGCAACTGCTTCTTTAAAAAAAATTGGACTGTTTGAAATAACATTGCGTGTATTTGCATACTGTAATTATTTTTTCATAGCGTGGGATGGGTCACAGACGGTGGGTCACATTTTATTCCTTATCGGGTGGGTCAAGTGGTTCGTGGGTCATATGGGTCTGAAAAAGTGACCGACTTCCACCTCTGGCTGTAATACAACTGGTTTTT
The DNA here is from genome assembly GCA_023313725.1 of Lithobius niger. Classification (NCBI taxonomy): domain Eukaryota; kingdom Metazoa; phylum Arthropoda; class Chilopoda; order Lithobiomorpha; family Lithobiidae; genus Lithobius; species Lithobius niger. The sequence continues at coordinate 40,833 of JAHWFP010122545.1, forward strand.
TGGAACCATCTCAAAAAAGTCCTGCATTTGCACGTAACTTTGGGGTCAAATAAGATGAATAAAAATTAAACCAAAGATGTCGTTTTGTCATACAATTTAAAATAAAATTTAAGATTTCCCTGTGGGAGCCCAGGAAATTTTAAAGGATTGGTTTTCATATCGAAATAGCCGAAGTGGCAAATCGGTTGGTGGGTAGAACTAAAGAGGTTATGATGCTGGTTCGAGTTTAGGCAGCAGTGAAATTATTATTTTTAATATACTAGGTACGATTTAAAGAATCAAGATAATCTATCATGTGACCTATCAACAGCAAGTGTATAACTGAATAAGACTCCGTTACTCCTAATTAATAAAAATGTGAAAATGAAAGATTTGAATCCAGGTACGCAATGAGCTCCAACAACAGGATGCAGTGAAAAAAACTTTTTTTCCGGAATTCTCAATAGCCTGGTTGTGCAAAGGTTGATAACAAAATTTGAAAACGCTGAGGTGATGTTTTGAGGTGGCACTAGAGGTTTCAAGTTTAGCACTGTTTAACATAGGCGGAATAGCTAAAAAGAAAAAAGTGGGGGGGGGATATTTGACTGTTTTAAAATTGAATTTTAACATTATCTCATTGCATGCTCACACTCACACAGCAGATGGAAGGTAATCATAATAATTGCAAGAAATTTTTTTCTTCTCGAATATGTGCGTTGTATATTACTAGGGGCTAAACCGCCATTTTGGGCCATTTTCGATGCCCAATCAATATACCGCCATTTTTTAACAAAAATAAAATTCCTTGTAAGTGTGGTGTGTCTACAGAGCGTGAGACGAAAATATGTTAAAATTAAGTTTTAAACAGTCAAATAATAATTTTAAATTTTTTAGCAGTTTCACCTATGTTGAACAATGCTCAACGTAGACGTCACCTCAGAGTGATGACATTTTTGGTGTGTGATAGTGATGCTGAAGGGCAACTTTTCCACCCCTAGGCCATTAAGAATTCCGAAAAAAAAATGTTTGTCAGTGCACCGTACCCGACAACCATTCTAACTTTGTCAGTATGTGCTATTTGTTAATAAAATTGTCAGTAAATATTACGATTAAAAAGCGTCATCGGTGACAATTTCTGACATTACTGACATGAACAAGTTTTTTAAGACTAAGGCCCGTATTCTGAACGCTGACTAAAACTCGTACTTGACTTGAAATGACGTCACACCTATTTAGTGCCATTCACCACCAGAACCTCTTTTGGATACATTTGGAAGAAATCGGGTGGTGAATGGCGCTTAATAGGTGTGACGTCATTTCAAGTCAAGTACGAGTTTTAGTCAGCGTTCAGAATACGGGCCTAAGTCTCAACTAAGAAGTACGTAAAGATTTTACTAAAAAATAAAAATAACCTTGAAATGATGACGGTTCCTAAGAAACATTATCAACTCCTGGTTCTGTCTTATCTTGACAGGTTGTCCCAACGTGTTAAGTGACAAAGTATGGCTACCCCAAAGTATGGTCAGAACTAAGGAGGCATATGATTGCCTTCAAACCTCTCTAACTTTCGTTCTTGATCAACATTCTTGTGACGATCCAAAAATTATACTTCTAGCACCAATATTTGTTGTTTATTACGTAATTACTTCAATTATAATTTCTATTTTGGAACCCACCAAAGGAAATTCCAAATTTTCAATAAATTCATAAACACTCAGCCTACTCTACGAAGCTTGGGGCATGAAAAATCCAACAGGAATTTCCGAACTGCTTCCGTATCTAAAAAACACCTAAGATAATAAAAAAATGTAGAGAAAAGAAAAGACAAAATAGGCGCATAGACCCTCAAACGTCACACACTGTATCATTCTGCTTCTTCAAGCAACTTGCTATTTACATTAACAGTAAATTTTATTTCAGATTTAATAAGGAAATTGCAAATTACACCGCAGAAAAATGAAATATTACCGTTTTAAAGAAAGTGTAATTATTGTTGAGGTTTCGAAATAACCAACGGTGTTTTTGTCTTGTGTCTCACTTTGTATAACCATTTGAATAGGCTAGGAAACATCATTCCAAAAAAAAAAAAAAAATCCGATATGCCCTGTAGCCTAAATGAAATCTGACACCATCGCCGCCAGCCATCATCCAAATCGGTTGCAACGAAAACGTTGGAAAAAAAAATCGCACAATTCTACCCCTCTCCCCCACTTTTTTTCGCCCACCTACCCTTGCCAGGCAGAATGTCGTGTGGGCCGTGGACCCGACCCGACCACCAAATGTCTCGTGGGATCGCCCTGGGTTATTCCGCCTTAATATATGATTGATTGGTGCGGTCCCGAGTGTTGGGGCGCCACAGATAGAGGCCATCTTAGCTCTGAGCAGATGCTAATTGGTCTGATGAGACCCGTCCCCCCTAACGTCTGTGCCCTTCCCTGTGGGGCGCCTCGCTTCGCTTTGCTGCAGCGCATCCTCTAACACCCATCAGCGGCAGGGGGATTGCGTGGGTGGCGGGGGAGGGAAGGAAGGAGGGTGGGTAGCGCGCCGCGGGGGCAAACTTCATTGCGACGTCGTCAACTCCCTCTCGTCCGCCAATGAAATCAAGAGCTAGCTACCACCAAACCGTCCGTAGGTCGGCAAAGACAGACGAGAAGGACTTATCAAAAGAAAAACGTATGTCCTACTGACTATCCTACTTACGTGTTTAGCCAATTGGTTGTTAAGATTTTGGATGACATGATCATCGACGATTTGAAACAATTCGGTGTTTTTTTTATTCTTTTGGGGAAAGGAAGGCCCATCTTGTGCTCAGGCATTAAATCCCCATTCAAGAGATGCGAAAGGTAAATCAAAGTCCCTTGTCCTGCCAGGCTGCCCTCCTTAATCCCCTGTTAACCCCTCCCCCCATCAAAAAAAAAAAAAAAATAGACAAATTGCTTCTCAAAAAGTTTTACGTCAGTAATAAGGCACCAAAAAATTTCATAGTCATGAAGGTTATTATTGTTGACGCAAATTTTAGCGACTGCAAAAAAATTCGGTAAGTTTAAATTGAAACTAAAAGAAACGTACTATGTTAGTGAAGGGGTGGGGTTAGGATTTTACAGGGTTCCCACCTACCTGGAAACTCAGGAAATTTAAACTACGTCTGAAATTCCGGGAATTCTCAGATTTTTCACAAAAAAAACCTGTAAAACTCAGGAGAAAAAAACAAACAAAGCCACAATTTTAGGCCTAGTCTTAAATGCATTTAACATTCTGTTAAGACGTTGTGGTAAAATAAAATGTATCTCCTTGTACTTCTGTGTTAACACCTAAAAATCCATAAAATCGAGCTACTCTTTTGCACTTAGTGAGCCGGAAAAAACGAAGTAAAACTGGTAAAATTTGTGGAAAAATTTCTTTCCTGAAATTTTGGTCAACACCCTGGAAATGAACCTCAGTTACTATAAAAGACCTGGAAAATTCAGGGAAATTATTTCAGTACTAGAGGAATCCCGTGCTATGCACGGGGCCGGTCACATTTCCCTGGACACATTTCCCGGGACATTTCCCCGACGACTTGTCAGATTGATCGACCACTCATGCCTGGCTCCTTTTTGGCTGCAGGTAGAGTGCATTTTCAATGCGGGCGCGAGGAGGGGAGAAGTGGTTTTCCTTTAGGCTTTCCTTTAGGCTTTCCTTTTAGCCGGCCTCCGATATTATTATAAAGATTTTGAGGGGAACCGTGTTTTAAGTGTTCCACGTGCCCACGAATTTTACTCACGGCCCTAAAGCACTCGAGATTCAAGTTCGTCACAGTTCAAACCAGCAAGCCAACTATGACGCACACATCAACTGTAAGGGGGCGCTTATGCAATTCTTCGCATTTGCATACTCGCACCGAAAAGCTATAAATCATCTTAAATTCCAACATGGCGTCGGTTTTGGCTCTACCGGCTCGCAACGAAGACATTCAGAATGTGAGTTCAGAAGCGACTGGAAAAATTGTTTCGTCGTAGAGGAATTCTTTATCTTATTGTCACGGATGGTAAGATTACAAGCGCTTACTCAAACGATGTCGGATTTAGCTAATCCAGGTAAAGTTGTTGGTACCATGCCAACGCTACCTTTCCCATCGCGATGAAATTCTTGCTGCGAAAATGCAAAGGCGATTCGTTGCGTAAACGCGCCTTAATACTAAATCACCCAGCGCTAAAGAAACAATAAATCACCATACAAGTGTGCATTAATGTGTGCGCGGCATATCCTGAGTCCTGCACGTAATTTTTGATCGGCTCTCTCTTCCTGGAGGGGGTGGCTCTAATCGACGGCGCCATTGTTTTTGCAACTATTTTGGATGTCAACAAGGCACTCTGCTACCAAAAGCATACAACCGATTATTTGTGTTCATTCTAAGGCGAACTCAAGATGCGCCGCGGACACTATAAAGGTTTTTCTAGTCTTAATTACTAACGAAAAGTAACAAGTATTTTATTCTTTGTTTATTTTATTCTTCTATTTTATTCTTTGCTCAGCGATAGACGAATTTTAACTAATGAGTGAGAATGTTACATAAATACATCGTGGAGGTCGAATGAATATTGTAGTAGGGTTCATATTTTACTTTAGAAAGGCTAAAGTTAGAGGGATGACACCAGAACCTATCAAACAATGGAGGTATTACGAATTTCAATTTCGGTCCGATGTAATACTCCAAATGCTCTTGCTGTAGGCCGTGACGGCCAAGATCAATAATTATAGCCATTTTTGCCACGTGGAGGTAACAAAAAAAAAAAAAATTAATAAGTAAACAAATAAAATTAAAACAAAAATAAATTCATATTTTCTTTGTTTTCTAATTCGCTTAAAACGCGATTCAGACGATTTATAGTTGTAACGTTACAATAACGGCCCTGAACTGCCCTAAATATAAAAACAACGATTGAAAACTGTCCTCTTTATATTTGGGGCAAGTTTTACATTCCGTTATGCGCCGTGCAGAATTTTATTTATACAACATTGAGAAGAAATTCAGAATTTCCATCTTTACCATTTCTTGGCAGTAGATGACGTAATCATATCAAAAACCAAAACTGGTAAAAGGTACCGCCAAGTTCCCAATGGTACGGCCCTTAAAGGAGTGATATCAACACACCAAAACATTTGCCAACTTAACCGCACCGCTTAATAGTTCAAAGGTTAAATGTTTCGGTAGCAATGTTCAAGTTTTCATTTAACGTCCAAAGTATTATTCAGTGCGATTAAGTTGGCGAATGTTTTGGTTTGTTGATATCACTCCTTTGAAGGGCCGAACCATTTGGAACTTGGCGGCCCCTTATACCAGTTTTGGTTTTTGATTTTTTTTTTTTTTTTAATTGTGTATTGACTCAACTCGACTGCCGAGTGCAGATGTGTAATAAAGTGCCACGTCAACGAGAAATTATTTTTCAACAATTTGCTACTACCTTTTGCCTATAGGCAGAAACATTCTCAACTCACTCAACTCTTTATAGGTTTTTGGTTTGGTTTCAATTTTGGTTCAATTTGGTTTCAATTTGGTTTAGTTTTGGTGTGTTGATATCAATCCTTTGAAGGGCCTAATCACTCTCAACTTGGTGGACTCTTTACCAGTTTTTAGCTTTGTTTTTACAGCTCGTTTCTTTTTCGTGTATTGGACGTGAATACAATTTCTCTGCAACGTCGTTTAGATTTATCGTGATACACTAGTGTGTGTCTAGACACGAACGTCACTATTAGAGGTCAGCCGAATTTCGGTTTCGGTTTCGGCACCGAACCCAGCAAATTTTCGGTTTCGGTTACGGTTCTGGTTTCGGCCATGAAGTTAATAGCTCAGTTTCGGTTTCGGCCGAAACCGATGAACTGGTTTCGGTTACGGTTTCGATTTCGGCTGAATAATATACTTCACTTGAAGCCGAAACCACTACTACCTCCTGGCAGTATCCAATTTCCGTACAGACTACTAGGCTGCAGCTTAGTGGTGTCGACATCCAGGGGTCACCATCACACATCCTGCTTGCATCTGCCATGCCCATCAATAATAAATACAAATTTTTTTAAAATACAAATTCACAATATTTAAATGGCTTCGTTGCACTGGAGGGTATTAATGCTTGCATTTGTTTTTATTTATGTTTTCAAGCAAAGATGTTATTTACTGAATGAAAAGCCATTTCCGTGCCCTGGACTGACACGAATAAAATAAGAATATTTTTAAAATAAAAAATGAGTAGTGGCAAAAAAAAATTACAAACGAAAGTTCTGAAGTTTTGTAGCAAGACTGAGAAGTTCTTTTTTAATTCTAAAACATTATTTTTGTTGGAGGGGTGGAGGGAGGGGCTTGGAGGCCACACATTCATGATGTTATGATTTTATTCCTGCTTTTTTTGTCAAATTATTAAAATTGATACTTTTCAGGTTAGGTTTTGGTTCCGGTTTCGATAGTGGTTTCGGTTTCGGCCGAAACTGATTGATCGATTTCGGTGGTGGGATCGGTTTCGGCCGAAACCGTTGCCAGTTCCGGTAGTGATTCCAGTTTCGGCCGAAACCAAATCACTGGTTTCGGCAGTGGTTTCGGTTTCGGCCGAAAGTGAAAAAATTGGTTTCGGTCGACCACTAGTCAGTATACACGTTGTCATTGTCATAACTTTGGCCGTCCAATGAGAGAAGATGCCGACAATACTAACAATGGTTATAACAATATTTTCGTACTTACGTGCCTTCCCACGCCATCCCCGTTACGCCCCTAGGCTCCAAACCATAAAAGGTACGCAGTTCGTATTGTACTGCAGCTATTCGTCCAATTTCATAGCTGGAAGCCTTCCCGTTATCTCGGTATCGATGAATAATCACCCCATGGGGATGAGCGGACTAGCTAGCTATAGTAGTAGTAACACATTTGCAACGTTATTGAGGATCCAATTTTGCATTGAAAGCAGCTTAGCTGGCATTCCTACACGAGTTAATATTTGTCAGGTGGGTCATTGCTCTCGATTTCAACACAATTTAAGCTTTTGTACCGCATTATTATTTTTCCCCAAGTACCTGAAATGTGTCCAACTATCCTTCAGGATATAAGACACTGACGCTATGGCGTCGCGCTACAATGGTTTACAACCCCGACAATTGAATTGATGTGATGTTTGTTGCCTAACTTGGCGCGACACACTAGCGTGTGTCTAGATGAAGCAACATTCTGGACCAAACATCAGTTTAAAAAAAGTTTACCTTTTGGTGTCGAATGTTTGTCGTTTTAGGCAAAAAATTAAAAACTACGAGCACAAGTTAACAGGCTTCGCAATGGCAGCTGACGGCAAGAAGAAACGGTATCAAAAATGAAAATTCTACTAACACAAATTATAACACCATGGTGAGGTTCTTGGTGTTTGGGTCCGGCGTAAATTTGTAGCAAGGTTCGCTAGCGTGAAAAGACGAAAGTTGGTTTGATTGATATTGTTGTCTAGAGACAAATCATGAGGGACACTGGCCCTTATTTTAACATCGTCATTTGCTGGTGAATCTTGGTAAACGTGGCGAATGAGATGAAACAAAGAAAAAATGCTTGCTGTATAGTGAAAATCGAATGATTTGCCCCTTTCAACTTCTTCTCATTTTTTGTCACACCTTTCTTTACAGATAGTAAAAAGCTATAGTTACACATAGCGGCAACCTTCTCCAAGAACAGCTCCCCGACGTCGGACAGTACAGTGTGATGTAACTAGTATTTTTATTTTTTTGTCACCTGAAGAAGACAGCAGGAGATATTTTTTTTTAGAATATTTTTTCAAAGCTGTCGAAAATTTATGAAAATTGTTAATCTGGTTTTCGCTATTTTGAGAGGTGCGTAAATTATGTCGTCTGCTATGGAATGTATATCCTTATACGACGTGTATATAAAGGTCTTATCATGGCAGGGTTCGTATATAATAACATACGAAACCATTTTCAAGGTCTTTTCAAGGCTAGCTTACACCCAATTTCAAGGCTCTTTCCACAGTAAATTTAAAATTCCTTTTTGAATTCCAGTATTTTGCCAGGTGTCATCATTGGCACCATTGTGCTATTAGTTAGGAAACTCTAAACCAGAGTAAAAAATGACGAACATTATGTCCTCCACCCCCGCCCTCCTCCCCAAATGCCAAGGAGAAAGGAGTACAAGAACTAATGCAAGTGAAACAGGACTTGCTCAGCTGCCCCTACTGCAAAAAATTGCTTGCATTGCACGGCACCTCTCTCTTTCTGTCTGCAGTCTAATCCGTGAGGAGCAAAGTTCACAAGAGAAATCGATTCGGCTGACAAACTATACATTTATGTAGATTGGACTACCTAAATAATATTACTGTATGGTATTAACCTCTTTTCAAATAAAATACACTCACGAAATTTAAGGGCCTTCAAGGCTCCGACAACAAAAATTCCAATTTTCAAGGTTTTTTAATTCTTGTATTTTCGGATTTCAAATTTAATGGTTTTCAAGGATTTCAAGGCCTTGTACGAACCCTGGACGTACTTTTGCCGACTCAGCAAGCCTAAAACCAAGCCTTTTAATTGTCAGAGTGCACGTTTCTTATTACACAAATTCGCCGAGTTAGGTGCTGCTCCCGTCACACACAGCTTTAATCCTGGCTAACACACGATCATACTGAAAATACCTAAACACTGCTACACAGGAAAGCCAACGTTCGGTATACAAGCTCCTTTTCACTCGTTTATTTTCTTCGACAATACCCTTTCCCCGTCATCCCTCCTATTGCAGAAAACGGCGCTTTGGTTACGAATCAGGGCGCTTTGCAACGAATGAATGAATAACAGAATGAATGCGCTTTGATTAACTTGTTTACCTTTGGGTGTCGGCTTGTCACCCCTTTTCCTTCCCTTCTGTTTTTGTCGCCCATTTGGCGGGTGCTTTACACGCCCACATAATATCACGCTGTTTCTTCGCACGCCAAACCTTCTCTCTCCCCTACTTCTTCATTCATTCCCCTTCTTTCATTCCCTCTTCCCGCCGTATTCCCAATCCCCTAGCATAATAGAAGGCCATATTGATTCCATTTCATATTGATCCCCCCGTGCGAGGGAGAGTGTAATAACACGACCTAACTCAATTACAGATGTACAAAGATTAGGAATAAACGCGCCCATGAATAATGATCTCCCTATATATATTATGAATTATTTTCGGGATTCATTTATTTCACATGACATGGGACGTCGGGGACTCACTCAACCAACTGCAGTGCAGTGGACTTCCATACTGAACGAACTGGGAACTGTGCCGGTCAGAGCCGAGCCGTTTTATTAGCAACTAATTAAAGTTGTCCATAAAATATTTAAAAAAACAAACTGATGTGGTCAAATTCGTGACATTCAGATGAAGCACCATGCAGAAAATTGTATACCAGTAACGTGCATAGACCACCGCTACGGCAGGGGCAACTTTTGTAAAAGGTTTACACTTACCTTTTTTACCTTACCTTTTTTGGCTTACTTTTTTTAAGCTTGTCTCTCTATTTTATCCTTTTATGCCACTTTCTGCCCCTTTTTTGGCCTCTAGGCCCTTTCTATGGCTGCAGCAGAAGCGTTTATCGGTTCAGAAAATCAAAATAGAGAATATTTGTTTTACAAAAGGGCATTTTTTTCCGAAAAGGGCAGGGGCAATGCCCCCTTCTCCCCCTGTGCACGCCGCAATTACGCCGAAGTGACGCACCTCATCTTTACAAGTGGTGGACTGGACCAAGAATATTTTTTGACATTCGTAGCATGCCAAACAAGTTGGCAGCAAAAGTCCACTACAAGATTCAGGCTACAGTTAGATGTAAGCAGTTAAAGTCAAGGAGACTATAATACTGGGATAGCTTCACAACCAGTAGGCCAAGTGAGATCGTGCCCTTCCCAAACAAGACACCCCCCACCAAAAAAAAAAAAAAAAGAACAATGGAGCCCAAATCACAAGGAACAAAACAAAAAATTCATTAAATAAAAGGCAACAACAATAAACGCAACCGTGAAAACGACTACGTATATCATCAAAAACTAAAGCTGATGTTTCGCAACGTCTTTTGCAAATCACATACATTCGGCAACAACATCGACACAAACAATATCGCTAAGTTCCACAGATCAACTGACACCGAAGAAATAGGTAAGAACCGGTCATCCAGATGAAGCATTAAGTTAGTCTGAACCTGAGTGTCGTAGTTAACCTAGACTCTCATACAAAATAATTGGTTTAAAACGGCTAGTAAGGTCTCCTGCAATACCATATGCGAGTTCCTGCAAAGCGAATCCAGTCTTAAAAAACGCCCATCCCTTCGCGAAATTTTTTCAACTGGACTGAACAATTGAATGCGGCATCAACCTGCGAACACCCGTAGCGTAACGCATATTCTTACCGAAAGCAATTGATAGAGTGCAAAACTGCCCAGGTGGTTACCGGCTGACTTCCCCGTGGAACATAAAAAGTCAATTGTCAGAAATGAAATCAGCCACGATCCTAGATTTGTCGATTCCCTCACTCAGCTATCCAAGTTGCTCTTCATGGCAAAGGGATAGGTGCAAATCTCATGACAACACCGGCAACATGTAGCACACAATTCCACAATCTCTAGTAACCTTAAAGTGGCACTATCACCGAATGAAAATCGTACGAAAATATTGTGGCGCCATCTAGGGGCAGTGATAGTGTTAATCTTTACAGCTTGCGCCCAGGTTCATGCGGACGTACCAAATTTCCACTCATTAATTAAGGAGGCTCGTGGCAACTTCGTTAAAATAAATGGCGTAGTGCATTGCTTCGCTCAATGCATGCAAGTGCTAGATAGCGCTAGATGTTGCCAGCTTCTGAAAAGTGTCAATCGGTGATAGTACTACTTTAACTTATAATGCACTTATAATGATGGGCCTTGGTTGCTACAACAGCCAAGCTCATATCCTGTTGCAGCAAAGAAGCATTCGTCAGTGCGAACACACTGATTAATGTTCACGTCCGGGTTTGGGATTGACTAACATCCCCCCCCCCCACCTCCCACCCCATCCCTTTCTGGCTGGCTGGTATACGGCTCGCCTTTGCATTCTCGCAGCTAGAAGCTAGAAATCATCTGAAATTCCAACATGGCGGCGGTTTTAGCTACGTCGACTCGCAATGAAAACACTGAATAATCCGAGTTCGGAAGCGGCTGTGAAAATTTCGTCAGGAGGAATTCTTTATCGTATTGTCAGGGATTATAAGACTTAAAGCATTTACTCAAACGACGTCGGATTTAGCTAATCCAGATAGCTTTGTTACCATGGCAACGACAACTTTGCCATTGTGATTAAATTCTAGCTGCGAGAATGCAAAGGCGAGTCGTTGCGTAAACCCGGCCTAAAAGCCCGGACGGGGAGCGAGTTTGCAGAACGAAGCTGGCACTCGAAACAATCATCTCTTGTTCAGGTTAGCAGGATCAGCAAAGGCTAAAAACCTAGGCTGAGCCCAGAAACACGCAACGCTGCCACAAAGTTCCCAGACACACTGTGAACGGAAAGCGGTGGTTCGGGAACAATAGCCCCACCATTGGCGAATTCCGCTTGTGCGTTGCAAACTGATTCCAGTAGACAACCACATCCAGTCACTCCTTTTGACCATGTCGAAGACCCCTGCAATTCAGGAACCCTTTTCTCCATAGTAACCAGGTTAGTCGAATGCCAAGAACTGACAAAAACGCTTGAAACATCACGTGTCCCGTAGATACACTGCAGTCCATGCTGTATGAGACTGGACATCCAATAAACGTAACGCTGGACACCCTGAACGATCTGCGCCATCCTTGGAAACCAAAATGACAGGAAGAGGCCCCCGCCCAGTACACAGAAGATGAAACAAAAGATGACAAACCATTAAGAGCTTGTCGGCCGCCACCTAAGTGATATTTTTTATGCATCTACTATATGTAGTTCGCGTCGTTGAAATCTGGCCTGCTTACAACAAATGGCTTAAAGACAGAACCTCAGTCGGAGCACTCTTAATTAAGCGGTCAAGTTCCGGAAAACTGCGAACCAGGCTTGTTAAATGCTTCTTTTCACAGCAAGTATGAAAAAAAAATTAAACGCACTGTGCTTTTTTAAATAATTGCTGCATGTATATTTCACTGATACTATCCTTTCAAGACAATGGTACCTGGCAATGACCAAATTGCCTTTTAGGGAACCTGTCTTTGATGTGTTTACCTTTACCAGGCTGTACTGGAAACTGGTAACTTCCCTTGAAGGGAAAACTGACATATTCTAAGACCGGTCGGTGATGCGATACCGTTCTCTTGTTTTTGGCGTAAGGATATCTTTTTTTTACTGCATAAAAGTTAAGATATCACAAATTCAATTTCGCACTTTTCAATTATTGCTCCACAATGGCCACATGCGTCGCTGCATGTCAAATAGGCCTATCGCTACGAAATACGTTTCTGGTTTAAAATAGCGCTGTCTAATCTTCTAACCATCTGTTGCGTCACACACTAAAAAGCAGTGGCGTAACTAGTGGGGGGCAAAGGGGCGACTCGCCCCCTCTGTGAGATTTTGAAAGCTTATTCGGCAAATTGGCCAAGTCACTTTTTCCATAGCTGAAATGGCTGCATTTTGAGGTGAAAGATGCAGCTTTCATCTTAGCTAATTTATACTTCTACTGTTTCTCCTTTAAATCACTAAAATAACCAGGTAACAAATGGAGAAATACGAAAATCAGTAAAGATAAACAGTAAGAATTACTAGCTCCGTATTTTGCTTAAAATTCCCAACATTTCTAACAAAGTATCAGTGTTTAAAAAATAAGTATCTAGTATGAAAAACTGAAAGATTTACATTACAAAATGTTTTTATGCGTATATTGCAGTCAGCAAAGCTGGTTTTATAAAAATGTTTCCAACGGTACTTTACAAGGCCAGAAAATGCCGGAAAATAGCAAAAATGCATCAGCTTCCGGGGCTCTTACTCGGTTCTCCCTCTACACCATTCGGCTAAATACCCAGTGTTGCCCCCTCAGTACAAAACCCTAGGTACGCCACTGCTAAAAAGTCACAGCTTTTCGCAAAGCTGATGCAAAATCAGCCGCCAACAAGCATCCTTTTGTACAACTGGGCTGTAAGCCAGGCAGGCTGACCACCACCCATCACTGCTTCTCTCTGCCTTCTGCTGTTAAAGTAAAGCAAGTCACGTAGCTGGCACACGCCGGACTGTGTATTGGACTGGCCAGAAGTTAGCGCGCCTTCCAAATTTCATTTCGCACCCAGCCCAACTTTTCATCAGGTTTGCCGAATCAATTTGACAGAAGAGGCCAGCACCAATTTTGAGAACATCTGTAAGTAAAAACGCGCCTGCTGGCCTCCCGACATTATTAGCA